>PVIJ01004072.1:51908-123401 GCA_004024925.1 Scalopus aquaticus | reverse complement strand
AAAAAAAAAAGGAAAAGAAATAAAATGGGACTTCCAGGCTGGTGGAACCAGGCCAGGGAGGGGCAAGGGAGCCAAAGTGAAGTGGCCTTAGGGAATATAGACCTTCTTTCCCAAATTATTCTAAACTCCATCAGTCTCTCTGGGATTGGTTAGTTCTTGGGGATCTCCCTCACTCTGCCTAATGTCTCTGTGCCAGAATTAAGTCTCTGTGTCCCAGCCCTTAGCATACTTTTCTTTATTGCCCTTGTCCTAGAACATCCACTCTCCCCGGTCTTGGAGTGTTTGATTAACCCCCTTTGGAAGTTGTTGCCCTTATCTCTGGAGTTTCCCTTATTCCTTTTGTTTTCCTTATCTCCAAAGCCTCTTTAACTCTCCCCAAACCCCTGCCTGCACTGTCCCCAAAGCTGCCTAGTTAACCCTAACTTCCCCTAGTGTTACAGGGCAGGGAGAGGGGCACCCCAGAACCTCCAAACCTGACCCTTTTAAATAGGTTCTGCCATCCACTGCATCAAGATAAAACATATAAGGCCTTAAGTGGAAAAGAAATTTTAATACAATTAGTGTGATAATACAGAAAAGACAAAGAATATAGTTTCTAAACTAAGCACTCAAAGTTATCCATCACCTCGTGGGCAAAAGTCCACCCAAATGGGATTGGCCCAAAGCAAATTCCAAAAGCCTGCCATGAGTCTAAAACACTTTTCAGCAGGGACCCTTAGAAAAGGGTCAGAAACAATCAGACAAGTCTGTGAGGAAAAAAGCAAACTCAAAATCAAGATCAAAGTTGCCATTGCCATTGCCAAGATCAAAGACCCCATGGGTCTCTCACCCACATCTGTCTCAATCAGTCCAGGCCAGTGCAGCTTCTTTACATGTCTCTCTGCTCCTTGTGCCTCTTCTGGCTCTCCATCCTTCTCTCTCTCCTCTGTGTTTCTCCTTCTCTCTTCTCCAGCTTCTTATCTCTCCTGCTCAGCTCCACCTTCCCTTGGGTGGGACAGGGAACGTGGGACACTCCCCTTCCCTGAGGAGCACCCTCTTACACTAGGACTCAAAAATACAGAGCTTGATGCTGAGTAGGTGCTTCATATTTATTTATTTGAATAAAAACTTTATTACCTCTGGACCTCCCTGGTGGCGCAACGGGTTAAGTCTCAGACTATGAAGCTATCTGCAGCCATTGCAGCATGAGTTCAATCCCTGGCCAGGGAGATTCCCACATGGCTCAGCAGACCTCTCCTGCCTCACCCGCTGCTCCCTTCAGCAGTGTTTTCCAGTCAGTCTGCCGGTTCTGCTCCCCACGCTGTCTCTGGTGAATCCTCTCACCACCCCACACCTCTGGCCTACACCCCAGTTCTTGTATGCACAAATAAATAAATCTTTAAAAAAAACAACTTTATCACCTCTACAAATACATGGCACAAATCACACCAGACCCGGAGACAATCTATGGTGCCACCTATTTTACCCTGGCATGGCCTTTACTCTAATTTCACACTCTAGTACAGTGTTCTTTGCATTTCTTTTTTTTTTTTTAGCCTCAATGTAGGCAAGTCATACTCAAGCATCATTGCTAATTTTCAAAACAATAACACAAGAAGACTTTAGCTTTCCACAGTTCCTAATGTCTCTAAGAAATAAATCCCTGCCTATAGTAGGTTCTGCCAAATCCCACAGCAGCACCCCATCATCTACCCCACCCTACTCTACCCCAATTTCTAACCAACTTGAATTTAACACAAACTAAAGAGAGTAACAGAATTCAATTTCCTCTAGTTTTATTCTTTAATTCTTTTTCAGTCTAGTCTGATTTATTTTACACTATGTGTTAGTAGTTGAATTGTGTCCCCATGAAAAGGATATGTTCTTGGGTAATAAGATCTCACTTAGAAACAGGGTCATTGCAAAAGTAATTAGTTAAATTAAGATGAGGTCATCTGGAGAAGGATGGACACTTAATCGAAGATGACTGTGTCTTTATAAGAAAAAGACAGTGACACAAAAAGGGATCAGTACATGAGCACACACAGAAACACTGGGGAAGGCCATGTGAAGACAGAGACAGAGGCAGGCAGGGGCATCAGAAATTCCCAGAAGCTGGAAGAGGTAAAGAAAAACCCTCCTTTGGAGGCAGCTGAGATACCATGATCTTGAACTGTAGCCCTGATCTTGAACTGTAGCCTCCAGAAGTGTGAGACAATAAATTCCTATTGTTTTAAGTCACCTAGTTTTTGGTACTCTGTCGCGGCAGCCTTAGGGAAATACACCTTACTCTCCCCAAAACAGTGCTAGGTAAAAATTGTGTGAGTCATCCTCTGTTCAACTTACATTCTCTCTATTTCCTTCTTCCAGAAATTCAAAGCTGCTCATGGCTACCCATTGACCAATGGCTGCCTTTTCTGTAAATTCTTTGCATTTGAAGCAATGATATTTAAAGATCAAGACCCTCCAATGCAACATTTAAAAGCCACACAATGTTCACATGAGCTACAATAAATACTATTCACTGTCTCTAGACATTATGTACTTTGAGCAGCTCAGAGGCATGCTCTCAATGCTGCCAGAAAAACCTCACCAGACCCGAGAGGGCTGACCTCTGTTCATCCAGCAGTGTTTGATTCTGGAAGGAATGGCAGCCTCCGTCCACTGCGCCATCTGCAAAACAAAGTGGAGTGTTTCAAATGCACCGGAGGACCTGTTTGACCTCAGGTTGGGGGAGGGTGCCCGGAGTGGAAACTATGTTTAGCTGATTCCTCCCTTTGCTTAGTGTTTACGGTTTTAATTATATTCCAATTAAATAAAGAAAAATTCCAAATCTAGGGCACAGATTTGACTTTTAAAAACCAGATGTCTGTTGGTTTGGGTCCTCCTTTTAAATTAACATAAACAAACAATGTTATCTTCCTGTTAACAGAAGCGACCATCTCCTCCCTCCCTTTGTGTTCCTTCTAGAGGCTGTGGGTAAATGAGGCCACACTAGGTCTGCTAGCACATTTGCCCAGGACAGAACTGGTGCCAATTTAGCCAGTTCCTTCAAGGGAAATGACATTCGGCAGCCGGGCCTGGATCTCCGGTAAGCTCCACATATTGTTGCAGCAGCTCAGAGGACAAGCTTGGATCAGTCAGATGGTGCCCACAGCTGCTAACAGCCGCTGTGAACTGTTCTGACCTCTTGAGAAGTTCCCTTTGGCTTTCCGGAAACTTCCCTCCTCCCTCAATCTCTACTGCCTGCCACCCACAGTAATGAGGTGCTCATGAAGAATCCACAGTCCTTGTCAGGATAAAAAAATATTTAAGAGGAGGAGTAGTGGTAGTAGTAGTAATAATAATAATAAGCTTTCAGGAGCAGACCAGTGGAAAAAGAAATTAAATCTATTTTGCATTTTTGTCTTAGGAGATAGGATTGCTTTTCTTTAAATTGTTGAGTGTTCTGTTTTACTGAAAGTGTGGACTCAGTCCTAAGATTAGCACCAAGATCTGGAGATGCTCCATCAGACCAAAGTATTAATTTCAGGGCAGTTTTAGCTCTTGTTTCTCAAACCTGATAAGCAGGTGCTCATGACTAGACCTTAGCATAAAAAAGCAATTCAGTAGGTAATGCGTAGACTTCAGAGAAAGCAAGCTAGCACAGAGTTTACATTTTTTTTCTAAGTAATGTGGCTAGCAATAGGTGGGGAGAGGGATGTGGGTGGGGTTAACTTATACATAGTTATTTTATACTGTGCCATCTTGCAGCAGATTTTCTGAGGACTTTGTGTGGGTTTGTTAGGGAAGTAAAAAATTGGGTCAGACTACTTTCACACTCTACTACAGTGTTCTTTGCATTCTTTTTTTTTAGCCTCAATTTAGGCAAATCATATTCATGTATCATTGCTAATTTTCAAAAACAATGACACAAGAAGACTTTGGCTAAAAAGAAATAACATTTTAATCTATTCTTACTTTTCCTTAATTCATCAGTTCAACATTATAACAAGGGACTCAAAAATTGATCTGTAAATGTCATTCCTATTTTGCCAAGAAGATAATTATGGTGTTTTGGGTTGAAAAGTTTATTAAGCTGAATATATTATTTTTCAAAAATGAAAAAGAATTATTTTAATGGACAGAGAATTTTCCATATTTATTTAGATGGCATGGCTTTCAAATTTACGATAAAAATGAAATTGAGAGTGTCATAAAATAGACTGAATGGCAGAATCAGGATTTTAAATTATTGCAATGTAGCAAGATTATGGGAAAATCTAGCATAATTATATAGCATGATTGTAACATTTGTTATAAATGTAAAATCTGGCACTTGGGGCTCAAAATAACAATTACATAAGGAAGGATGAAGTGGCTATTGTTAAGTAGCAACATTTGGAAAAATGACAAATTTTGTTGAGTCCAAACTCAGTGTGAAATGGGTTGCCTCAAAAGCTACACATTACAGATGACCTTCTAATATGCAAGTGAAGTCAGACAAGATCCCTGCTCACCTAACAATAGTCAAGTCTTTACCTGGAGTCTGGAACTTTTTCTACTTCTAGGTAGTAACCGTTAAGATGAGCCCACACAATCCAGACCAGGTGTTGTGAAAATGTGAAGTCATAAAACTCTAATGAAGCTTTACTAATATAACAAAGTTATGCCCCAGGAAAATCTGTTAAGAAAAATGCATATACATATAATTTTGCATACTGTTTCCGAATGTTCACAGATTCCTTGAAGGATGTATGAGCAAAAAGCCTAGATTCTAGTTACCCACGGATCCCAGATTAGGAACTCCTGATATCAAATATATCCAGAGCAACCACAGTCAGAATATCAGAAGTGTTCTGGAACTGAGGTTATTCTTGAATCTCACACTGAAATGTCTGCTTCACTCATTCCTGCTGAAACCCAACACTGAGCTGGGTGACAGAGTGGCTGTCACTGACTTTAGCCAAAATATGATGGTTTTCTACTCACAAAACCATGGAGTGCAGTCAATTCAAAACTGATCAGTAAAGTTTAGCAAATATCTGAAATCCTTCTTTCCATGAACATTCAGCTAGTTAATTTTTTTCTGTTCATAATAGTCATAATAATAATAGCTTAAGATTTATTAAGCACTGCAACATACTACACATTTTTAGTAAACCATATTTTCAGTGGAAAGTCACAACAATCCTATGAAATGAATACCATTATTTCCTCAGTCAAGATGAGGAAACTAAGGCAGTGAAAAGTTGAATAACTTATCCAAAGTTGCACCCATCTGAAGTGCTTCCAGCCTCCCCATTATGCCTGGTATGATAAGCAAACCAAGCTCTTTTACTTCAAGACCAATTGTTGACCATCCATTATGGGAGCGTTGATTGCCAGGTCAGACCCACATCAAAGCAGAGAACATGTTCACTTACAGGTTTACAAATTTTGCTGAGTTGATTACCTCTCACTTTTTCAGTCTTAATTTTGCTTTGTATTTTCTTTACGGTTTGTGAGACAATGGCTCCCACCTTCTGTCATCTAGTGTCAATTCACACTTCTTCGTCTCTTCTATTAATCTTGAGTTAATGAATGATTGATGTTTATGTTTATATTCAAAAGACACTACTCTTCAAAATTATCAGGGTTTTTGGTTTGTTTGTTTGTTTGTTATTCTGTATCATGGACTTGACCTGATGCAAGTACCTTTTATAAATGAATGGGTATGAACAAATTTGGGAGTGCTTCATAGCTCTAACTCCAAATAATGAATTAATAAAACACACTCTTCAGAATACTAACTTCCAAAGGATCTCTAAATTGCATAGTTGCTTTACCTCTCAGGGCTTTAGTGATAGAAGTCACTATGTAAACAAGAGTGACACCATGTCTGGTCCCTTGCTGCCATTGCCTTCCAACTATTTTTGGATGAGCGTGCTGACACTTAACAATCTTTTCCCCTCTTCTCCTACCAGCTCCATTTTTCTCTTGTGTACTTGGGCTCTTTGATCCCAGAGTTACCCACTTTTTCTTGTCTGCATTTTTGAACCAGTGAGTGATAGCTATTCATAAGAGTTTCATTTTGTGTTCACTAGACTAAAAAAAAAAATCTGGCAAATAATTATCAAAAATATTATAATTTACCAGAATATAAAACATTCACATCATGCAGCATAGTGTCCTCTGATCTGAGTCCTGTGTCATGAAACTCTGGCTTTGTTTTGAAGACTGTAAGAATCCTCAACTTAAACAGGAGGTGTAAGGAAGGGATGAGGTACCCTCTTTGATCTCATAAGAAGCACATTTCTAATGCACTTGCCCACAGTTCAGGTTCTTACATTAATTTGCCTCATAAATAATCTCACTGACTATCAAGCTGAGAAATGAACACTGGCAGAGACCTGGTAAATTCTCTTAAACTGGCCCCTGGCGGGAGCAAAACATCTCAAAATGCATTTGTCATCTATCAGGAGAGTATTTCTAAAGATTGTCCATATTATGTGTTTTAAAATCTCCTAATAAACATATCTGATAAATCATGATGATAGCCTCCATATTTCTTTGTTTAATTCTCAGTTTTCTTCTAAGACCTTCTTGAAGTTTGGTTGTAATGGATCATTACGTCCATAATGTGCTCAATGTTGGAGTGAATTTTGAACAGTTTTTAGGCTGCATACTGTTTTCTTCCAGATAATTTACTGGATTAAAATTAGCAGTGTGAAAAGCTGTAGAGAAATCTAAATGCCTGCCAAATCAAAGAAATAATCACATTTTTATGAATATTTAATATCATAGTCATGGCAAATAAGGCAAGTAATTAGTACTTACCATAAATTTGCAAAGTATTATTTTATGTAAATGTTACATTCTACTAGTTTGATATGAATTATTCATTGTATAACCAGACACTGACACAAACCAGTAAACATTTAAATCTATGTGCTATTAGTTTACTTACCTTCAATGATTTTGTGCAGAATATATACATATATTTTTTCATGAACCATGTTTTCCCACTTGTCCCAAAAAGAGACAAGAAACAATGAAAAGAATGTTATTTAAAGCCATCTACTATATATTCAATAGCAAAGAAACTTAAGATGCAAATGTGAATTATGAGATTCCCTCATGTGTACAAATGAAGAGTCCCTCAGCTCTGCCTCTGCCTCCTCACCTATCATGTGGATTTTTAATGAAGAGTCATTGTTAGTGATGCTATAAAAACAAATGTGTTGGAGAAAAATAATTGTATGTTTCAAAGTGTGCGGTGAAGAATTAACCTTATCCAAATATGGGATCTCCTTTGCCAGAAGTGATCTCTCTGTTTCTAGAGCACCATGCCTAATGGGAGTGTCTTTGTTTTCCTGGGAACTTTGTGCACCAGACAATCTCAGATGATTTATGTTAAAGCAAGCAATAACTGTCACTGTATGGAACAACAGGGCACTGTATGGAGGATCTGGAGATCATCCCAATCTCCAGAATGACTGCAGACTAAAGATAGCCCTATAGGCAATCTTTGATCAAGCCCCAAAATCTGGACACATAGGCTCCATTGAGTTTTCCTTATTGACATTACTTTGGGCCTGTTGTCATAAATGGAGTTGATTCTATCCATGCTAGCACAGGGTAAAGACAACTGGAAGCTCAGCATTTGTACCACTCCTGTCTTATGCATCTCTTCCCTGTGACTGACTTCAATCTACTATAAACCATCACCATGAGTATAACATTTCAGGAGAGATCTGAGTCCTTCTAGCAAATCATTGCTCCTGACAATGGTTTGGGGAACTCCCCCCAAACTTATAATTGTCATCAGAAGTAATGACAGTCCTGTGTGAATTGTTCCCTACATAACCTTAAAGATGGTCATCTTCTGCATAAACAGAAGATATATAGGATTCTGAGATATATAGGATTCTGTGGGTAGAACTGAAAAAAAATTCTTAGGAGAGAAAGGGTGGTTCTCTAAGTCTATGACCATCATCATTTCTTCCTGAAAGTTTCACTTTCTTTGCCCTGATTTTGATCAGATGATCGCGCAGAACTGACCCCAGAGATACAGTCCTATTCAGGAGTCAGATCAAAGGAGTACTCCCAATCCACAACTCTCCTAGAAGTTCTAGTGTTTCCATTACCTCCCCAATCTCTGCACAGCTCACTTCCTGCCCTCCTTCCAGTGTGCTCAGACATCACTTCCCAGCAAAATCTTCCTAAATGTTCTTGAAATTAAGCTATGTTTCCCTATCACAGCATCTCTATCCCTTCTTCCTGTCTTAATTTTTCTTCATTGCACATATATCTACAATTTATTTTCTCTCTCCAGCTATAACAATGTAAGTTCTACTAAGAATTTATTTTTTCATTTTGTTCATTATATTCAGTGTCTAGAACAGTGACTGAGACATAGAAAGTGTTCAACAAATATTTGTTGAACAAGTGAAAGAATAATAGAAAATGTTTAGGAAAAGCAGTATGCTGTAGAAGGACTGGGAGGCTTGTTCTGTATCTGACATAGTTTTTACTTAATTATATTTAACCTGAAAGTAAAATGGATTTGTTTTCTAGAGATAATTTTTTTTATTCACACTGGTCCTAAGATTTATATGATAATGAGAAAAACAAAATTTTAAATTGAAGGTGGTTAAGGGCAGAAATGGAATAAATTCTTCCACTGCTGACAAATCCCATCTTTATTTTTATTTTCTTTTTTTTAAGATTTATTTTATTTATACAATATAAGGTAATTCTCATTTCAGGAGATTCCCACGAGGCCAGAGTTGCTCTAGAAAAAGGTACTGAAAATTCCAAAAGGGATGTGTGGAAGGGAAGGGATGTCAGTCAGTACAACCCAAAGAATATCTTAAATAATAGAGTGGAGGTGGGGGAAAGCCAAGTAGTTTGCTTAGTTCTGTCTAAAGGCACATGTCACAGGAATCAGCATCCCCATATGTGCCCCATATTCTAATTGCCCAAATTTCTCCACAGCAGTCCTTTGAAAATACATAAAAATCTCTCACTCAGCTCACTATTCCACTGTGGTTTTGTATGAAACTTGCACTATGGAAATTCACACACACAGCAAAGTTCTTAATCCCTCTGGTTAAGAATCACTGCAAAAAATAACCACACCTAAACACATATCTTCCCTCATCCAGGAGGGAACAGAGGAAAAATTCAATTTAATTATCTCATCAGATTGTGGGGGCAGAAAGGAGACATTAAATGCCCTCTATACTGGTCCACTTGAGTTTTTCATGCTGTCAGTTTCAGACATGGCCTCTCTCTTTATTTAGAAAGTCAAAAAAACATGGTTACTACATGCCGCATTCCAACTCTGTAATTATCAGTGTAAAGAAGTCCTTGAGGGCCTCCCTGGTGGCACAGTGGTTAAGCGCTGTGCTGTGAAGCTGTCAGCAGCGGCAACGCGAGTTCGACGCCCAGCCAGGGAGATTTCCACATGGTGCGGCAGACCTCTGCTGCCTCACCCACTGCTCCCCTCAGCAGTGTATTTCCATCAATCTGCCTGTTCTGCTCCCCACTCTGTCTCTGGTGAATCCTCTTGCCGCCCCACGCCTCTGGCCTGTACCCCAGCTTGTATGCATAATAAATAAATCTTTAAAAAAAAAAAAGTCCTTGATTTCCAAGAAAATAGCAGTCAGATCAGTCAAGAAGCAGCAATGACAAATGGCCCTCACCATTTTTCACTGAAAAAAATACACTAAATATGAGTTTCTTAAAGATTAATAAAAGGAATCTCCAAAGTTTATAAAGACAATTTAACACTATTCTTTTTTTTTTTTAATTGAGGTAATGTTGGTTTACATTGCTGTTTGTATTTTGGGAGTGTAGGAAACCCACTCTTCAGGCGTTACTGCAATAGTGCCCCCACCACCAAAACACTCATGACCTACTACTACCTTAGTCCACTGTGCTCCCCACATTATTTGCTCTCATTCCTCCTCCTCTCTGGGATCCTCAGTTCTATTTTCAATTTCTTGGTTAATAATTCCTCTTTTAAAGTTTGATTTATATGTTCTTTTATTTAGTTTCTCTATATTCAACTTGTGACACCGTCTGTTATTTGTCTTTCTCTTGACTTATTTTTTCTCAGTAGCATAGTCTCTTCCAGCTCCATCCATGTTGCTGTGAACGGCATGAGTTTGTCTTTTTTGATCACTGAATAGTATTCCATTGTATATATATACATATATCACATCTTTTTTTTATATCACATCTTCTTGATCTACTCATCCATTAGTTAGTTTCCATATTTTGACTATTATAAATAGTGCTGTTATAAACATGGTAGTGCAAGTTTTCCTTCAAATTAGTGTCTTTTTGTGTTCTTTGGGTAGATACCTACGAATGGGATTATTGGGTCCTATAGCAGATCCATTTTTAATCTTTTGAGGAAAATCCATATTGTTTTCCATAGGGCTGGACCGGTTTACATTCTTACCAAAAGTGTAAGAGGGCTCCTTTTTCTCCACATTCTCGCCAGCATTTGTTATTGCTGGTCTTTTTTATATGAGGCATTTTCATATCAATGTGAGCTGGCATCTCATTGCGATTTTGATTTTCACTTCCCTAATTACAAGTGATGGTGAACATTTTTTCATGTGCCTGTTGGCCATCTGTTTCTCTTCCTTGGAGAAGTGTTTATTTAGCTCTTGTGCCCATTTTTTCACTGGGTTATTTGTTTTCTTTCTATTGAGTTATATGAGTTTTTTTATACATTCCTTTGTTGTTTGTACATCCATTTGATATGAGCCCTTTGTCAGATATATGGTGTGCAAATGTTTTCTCACATTCAGTAGGATGTTTTTTCATTTTAGTTATGGTATCTTTTGCTGTGCAGAAGCTTTTCAGTTTAATGTAGTTCCAATTGTTAATATTCTCTTATTTTCTTTGCTGTTGGAATGAATTCACAAAGACATCACGAAGTGTTTTGTCTATATTTTCTGCTCTGTGTTGATTGGTTTCAGGTCTTACCTCTAAGTCTTTATTCCATTTTGAGTTAATATTTGTGCATGGTGTGAGATAATGATTAGTTCCATCCTTTAGCATGAGGCTGTTCAGTTTTCCCAGCTCCACTATTGAAGAGGATTTCCTTTTTCCAATATATACTCATGATTCCTTTGTTGAATATTAACTGTCCATATAGATGTGGGTTTATTTCTGGGTTCTCAGTTCTATTCCATTTGTCTCTGCCTTTAGAACCAATCTTTAAAAACTTGCTCCTTTAGCTAGGGAATGAGGAAAATGGAAGGTGATGGTCAAATTTTCAGTTATGTAAAATAAATAATTTCTGGAGTGTAGCAAACTACTGTATACTTAAAATTTGCTGAGAGAGAATATTATTATATATTACTTTATGTCTTAAATAGTTTTTGCCACAAAATAATAGTAGTAGTGATGATAATAATAAAAGAAATTAGAGGAAACTTTGGGAGGTGACGGATGTCTATGGCATCAGTGGTAATGATGGTTTCATACATGTTCCCTTATCTTCAAACTCATTAAATTGTATACATTTAATATGCACAGCTTTTACCTCAATAAAGTGGTTTTAGAAAATAACTGTCTTCTTTTCCCTGATATCCCATGCCCACAGCAGTACTCCATGTTCAGTAAGAAAAATTATTTTAAAAAATTAAATGAAATCATTAAATTAAGTGAACTCAAGGGATTGAGACAGTGTATAAAATTCTAGAATGCTCTGTTTTGCAGGAAGTTTCTTTTCAGAATCCCAGTATCTCTTAATTTAACTTTTCTAAGAAAATCATCTGTGAAGTTGGATTCCTAGATTATAATCTAAATGCCAACTCTTAAAATTTTTATCACCATGTGCAAATTACTAAAATTCCACCAAAGAATAATAAGATCACCTCACTTATTGCTGCTCTGAGAGTTTTATGGTCAGTTTTCCTAAAGCATTTAGTAAAACATAAGGAACAGATGTGAGTGTTCCATGTTAGCTGTTTAATTGTTGTTTTTGTTATTAATCTTGAATTTGTCATTTATAATACTATTCTATTTTGCTGCCAAAGAAGATCATGCTATTGGAGAAATAGATCAGAAATAATTCTTCAGTCTACATCTTGAAACTATGTTAAGGATTTTTCTCACAATATTGTCTGGTTAGAAAAAAAAGCAATAGAATTTCTCTATGGGGGGGTATTTTTTCCCTTGTGAGTTTGTCATTCAAATGCACATGCAGTTAAGAATCAGAAGAGAAACTTTAAGTTTTAACTTTTTCAACTGAGGATGCATGTTTATTCACATATCCATATGAACATAAAACCTGCAGCTTTAAACTCAAATTTTGATTTAATGTAACCAGATGTTACATGCACCATTTTGACTTTAATCTCAGCAGAGTCTCCAAAACAATAAATATCACCTTTCAAAGTGATATGCAAGGCCGTCATTAAGAACATGCGTAGGACTTGCTTGAGAAATGGTATTTAACAACTTTCTTACTACATGTGAAGAGTCAGAGATTATAGGAGATTATAGGAGGGTTTCTGTGTGCTGTGCCCACCCTTCCCGGAACTAAGGTTCTGGGGGTGATGTTTGCTTTCCCCTTCATGTCTAAGAAAAGGACTACATTTTGACCCCTTTTGGAATTTGACCTGTGTCCTTTAGAGGTGGGGAACATTATGGGCCACTGTCTGACGCTGGGATTTGAAAGGAAGATGATGGCCAGCTACTCTGACAGTGAGGTAAAGATGGCTACTAGGGTCTGCATATGCTCCCAGGGTTTTTGGAGAAAATGAATACTGAGTCTCCAGATGTGGCCTCTCAGATGGGAAAACCAGCATAAAACACTAGAACTTACCGAAGTGGGTGAGGAGGCTCCAGCAGGGCATGAACTGCTGTATTCCCAGGGCTGAGGACCATGCATGCTACCAGCCAGTGCAGACAGATTTGTAGGTAAGGAAACCGAGCAATTCTTGTGTGTGTGTGTGTGTGTGTGTGTGTGTGTGTGTGTGTGTGTGTGTGTGTGTGTATGCGTGCGCGCGTGTGTGTATAAAAGAGAGAGAAAAGGAGATGTATAATCCATAAAATCCATGAAAGCATCCTACAAGAGAAAAATAATTTCAAGTTTCTCCCAAGTCCAGGAAGCACCCATGCCAATAGTGAGATCTTCCTGCCTGTCTCTCCTCTTCTGTGCTCCTTCCAACTCACACTGCAGAAGAACACTGCATGGGGCAAATGTGAAAGAATAGCACCCCCCTCCCCACCCCAGTAGCACCCTGCAAGCCTAAAAGAGGGCTGTTTGCAGTAGGCCCAAGCTAAAGGGAATAGCTGACCATTAAATGAAAACAGGTGTTTTATTTATTACCCTAGCTTGACATATTAATTACAAAACTGAAATTGATTTATCGCTGAAGATAATCAGAGAATCTTTTGTTATCTGGAGGTAACCAGAAAAGCAAGCATTTGACCCTAAGGGCAGCAAAGAAATAAGCGCTGGGGGAGATGAATGAAGGTATTTTCAAAGCATACCTCACAAGCCCCACATGCTCATCATGACTAAGTTATTAAACCTTGCCTTTGCCAAGCTTAATAAGTCAATAGTACTATATGCTTTTCACCTCAGTAAGGCAATCCAAGAGCCCAACAGTGATACCCCGAGTGGCATTATTTGAGAGGAGCTGGGAGCATAAAGACTATTGAGCGCTGCCCCCCCAACCCCAGTTATGTAGACCAGCCTCACCCCACTGAGACTTCTAGGTCATCTTGGGGAAAGGAAGAGGAGGCCACAGAGACTCACAATGCCCACACTTCTACCACAATGCCCACACTCCTACCACAATGCCCACACTCCTACCACAATGCCCACACTCCTACCACAATGCCCACACTCCTACCACAATGCCCACATCTCCTACCAACCTTCCTTTCCAGTCCACACCCAAACAGGTTGCCAAGCCAAACAGGAAAAGTGATGACAAGAATGACAATTGCCGGATTCAAATTAAGTGGCCTAACAAATGTTTTAAACACCCCAAAGCAATTCCATCAAACTTTTCCTTCCCATTACCAAAATTATTTACAATAAACTAAAGGGCCCCTCCCTCAGAGAGTCCCATGCGGTTGCCATGGCCAAAGACATGGTCATTTAGGGTAATGCTCAGGTCTCCCCACCCTTAATCCAGCCCAGCCCAGTCCAGGCTTGTTTCTAGCAATGAGAGAGGGGATGTTGTCAAATTTAGAACTGCTGTGAAAAAGTGTTATTTCTAAACCGAGAATAAAACTTGAAACATTTGGAATTTGTATTTCATTTGGCTCTAGGGAAAAAGAGTTTGAGGCTGCTACAGACTTTGTGATCTCTTTCCCTGGGGAGGCTTGGGGGCCGTGTAGGTAAACTTTAACATCCTACTTGTAAAATAAGGAGGTTGTGACGTTTTGAAATACTGGACTCTAAAGGCTGCATTTCTCAGCATTGAGCTGTTTGTAGTAACCATCTCGTGCTCTCCCACATAACCTGAGAAATTATTAGAAGACTTGTTTTATAGCCATCGGAATAATTGCCCTCCATAGCTGATGACTTTTTCTTACAATGCCAGAACAAAAGTTCCACCTTTTGCCTTTTTTGGGTTAGCAGCAGGAGCGGTCCTGATTCTTTCATCTACCCTAAAATGACATGCACAGACACACACTCACACACACCAAAAGAGTCCACACACGGGAGAATGTGTCTGACAGGCACAATGAGCAGAAGAGAGCTGAAAAGTGGAGCCATGTGCTCCATAGGACTCTTCTTGGCTAGAAGGGTTTGGTCTGTGCTTGCGAGCCACATGCTGTAAATGAGGAAGTATACTGCAGCGTTGACAGGTAAGATACAGTAAGTGCCTATCAAAAGTCAACTCACAAAACCAAGCTTTTGACAACACACTGTGATGCTCAGTGGGAAACATAAAATTTGCCAGTTGGCCCAGCAACAAGGAGAAACACATCCAGGAAGTTCAACTTCCTCTTTGCTACAGCAAGGGGACTGCCCCTTTTGATTTCAGGTTGGCATGCAGAAAGGACGAGAAACGGAGACAATAATTGCTTATGATCAAAGACAGTGAAGAAGAAAAAAACAGTGGAAGTCATTTAGTAAATCGTACTCCTTCTGGAACCTCATCAAAACCTAGAGAAAGTAAAAGATAGAATCCAGGACCAGAGAATATTCAATCAGGAAGCAGGCATTTACTCACACAGACAAAAAGATGGGGCTCATGTAAATGTTTGCCTTTCATTTATTTTGTGCAAACATTTCTTTCCACGTAACAGACTCATCCTGATCAGCACTTCCACCTGGTGTTCTTCAAACCAGATGGAAGTGTAAATTATTTAAATACATGATCTTCCATTAGCTGTTGAGCTTAAGTGTCTCAAAAAAATTTTTTAAGTGCTTTCCAGGATTCTAGAAAGCATTTGCACTAAGAGATAAACGTATTTTCAAGACACAACTCCAATGATAGCAATTTTTAAGTTTTAAAATACAGTCAGCATTAGCATCTAGAAGTAATTATGACTTCTGCAAAAGACTGTTTATACTGTAAAGGTAAAATCACAGTTAATGAGTTAATTAAGGATTGCCCCCCCCACACGACACTATCCCATAAAATCCAAACATGTTCATCATGACACATTGAGGAGCTATAATAACCCATCTTGAATTGTTTCTCCCTTTTAAGATTCAGCTATCTTGTTTTGAAAATGTGTTTTTAAGTAAAAGAAATCTGAAGGTAGAGTGTAATCAGTTTTTCCTGAAGGAAAACGATGTTAGAACTCATGATAATACAACAGCCACTGTGTTCACATGTGCAGTCAGTGTGTAATAGACAGACTCATAAGAGTGAAGACATCACAGTTAACTTCCAAAACTGTAATTACTCACTGATTATAAAATAACAAAGAGCATGTTACAGCTGCATATGCAATTTTCATAAAATTTCAGAAATTGAAGAGACTATAGAAATCACTTGGATCAGTACTTGTCAACCTGTTCTCATTAAAATACAGATTCCGGGATCCTGGAATGGATTCTGAGACTCCCCAATTCCAACAAGCTCTCGGGTGATGTCAGTGTCAGTGGCACTGGCCTGCGGGTCAAATCTCTGACCATTGAATGTACCCTCATCAGCCTTTTGGGGGATGTTACATCTTGGGAGGATAAATATGGAAAAAATATCAAATTTCACAAAAGAAGCATAAAAATCACTTCTTTACACTTAGTGTTGTTCCTAAGTTTTACACTTAGCAGTCAACTAAATAACAAATGAAGGGTTAGAATACTGTGTTGTGCACTGATTTTTAAAATTATTTTAGTGCAGGGAACCATTCCTCCCAGTCATTTTACTCTTCATAAGAAGGTTGTAAAGAACATAAAAGTGGAATTGTTCAGTTAAGTTTGTGGTGTGGTATATTGTGGGGTGTGTGTGTGCGTGTGCATGTGTGTGTGTGTAATGTATGTGTGTGTGTAATGTATGTGTGAGATTTCTGAACGTGGTGTACATGTGTTATGTGTGTGCTATGTATGGTATTTGTGTGTGTATCATGCACGGTATGTATGTGTGGTATGTGATGTATCTGTTATGGGTTTGTGGTGGGGGGGGATGTGGAGTATAATATTATGCGGTATGTGTGGTATGGTGTGGAGTGTGTTTGATTTGTATATGGTATGAGATATGTATGGTGTATTATACGGTGTTGTAAGTGAAAAACTGAGGGCTACAGAGACCTCAAACTGTTAAGGGGTACACCCTCTAAAGGGATCCTGCCATCCATTTATACATAGGTGAAGAAAACATTCTCTTAGTGTGATAGAGTTTGAATTGAATTAGTATGCATAGAAAAGGAAGAGAAGAAAGAATATTCCTAATAAGTTTCCGAATAAAACCACCAAAATTGCACGTCTCTACATATCTCTCCTCTACATAGATACTCCCAACACTACCAGGTGCAAGTTGGGCCACAGAAACCATCAAGAGTGGTCCCACTTGCCTTTGTATTATATAGGTCCTCCTGGCCACTCAGCTCCACCCCTAGGACCGAGTAGCTCCCCTGCTCAGGAAGTCTGACTCATGATACACTGGGACCTGGAGTCAAAAGCAGATGCATGAGGCCTCCCTGGTGGCTCAGAGGTTAAAGTCTCAGTGCTATCAAGCTATCCCAGCCACTGCGGCATGAGTTTGATCCCTGGCCAAGGAGCTAACCCACATGGCCCAGCAGATCTCTCCTGTCTTGCCTGCTGCTCCCCTCAGCAGTATATTTTAGTAGTTCCGCCTGTTCTGCTCCCCACTCTGTCTCTGGGGAATCCTCTCAACTACCCCTCCCCCTGCCCCCACACCTCTGGCCTACACCCCAGCTCTTGTATGCATAAGTAAATAAAAACAAAACTTTAAAAACAAGCAGATGCGTGTAAGTGGGAGCAGAGAAAATGGCACCTCCCCTTCACAAAGGTATACCTGTAACAATGTGTGTTATATATGTAGGTGGTGTGGTGTGGGGGGGGGGGTGGCAGGGAGGGTATATGTGGAGTGTGTGAAGTCTTACTGAATTTCTGCCACTTAAACTCTGACTTTCCCAATTCTACCAAGTTTCAAGAGGGTAAAAGTTCTCACTTTGGCAAGATAGTCTGAAAACAACTGTGACTTTGGGAAAATATCATTGTTTCTTGTTTTCATTTTAAAAGTCTTAATCCTGAGCTACTCAAAAGAGTAAACCCAACCTAATTTGTCTGACTGGTCCCTGTGAAGTGACTGTGTTCCTAAGAGCACACAGCAAATGTTCACCTTCTTGCCTTATTTTTCAAGCTTCGATGCCCATTTTCTTGCTGACCTTAATTTTTCTTAGTTGCCCTTTAACGTGACTACTTGATATTTCTCCTCCTTTTTTCACTCCCTCAATATTGTTCATGGCCATAACTTCTTTTACAGTTATGTGTTATTATAAAATCATGAATTTAAACATATCTAAAACGCTTCAATTAATTGTAACTATCCTCTTTAGTAATGATTAAATTGTCTCATTGTTGGCCAATGGGTGTCTCTTCAAGTTGACCTCCGAGTCCTTTGGACACATCACTGATAACTTTTGATAGTTTCTTTTCTCTCTAGTATGACAGACAATAGATTCATCTGGAACATTTTCTGCCTTAGATCTGACAATTTACTGAGGAATCCTGGTTCCTTCAGGTGACGGCGCATGAGTGAATTGGTGATGGGAATTTTACGGGGACTACACTTTAAAGGAGAAAGCATACACTGTACAAAAAGGATGATTTAAAATATATATAAAATGAACAAATAATAAAGTGAATGCTATTAGACAAAAAAAAAGATGTATAAATGACAACAGAAGAAAAAAAGGAAATGATACTGACATATCAGAACCTTGGCATTAAGTTTACTGATGTCACTAAGTTGGTCATCTTTTCCAGAAATTTTCAGTGAACAGAGCTAGAAATATGTCATTTTGTTCTTGTTTTAAGGTAAGACACATCATGAATTTAAATTTATATTTCTGATTTAAATTTAGGACTCAAGTTTTTTAACTTAGCTTCTCTTGTTTTACATCTTTTGTTCCTTCTCCCATTCCAAACTCTGTTTCCCAGCAATACAAACATCACTACTCACTTTATCCACACAATACACATTCAACAGTCTTAAAATAAAAATGCCAACACTACCACCTACAATGATTGCAGAAAACAGTTTAATATTTTTTTTGAACTCCATTTTCTTTAGCTCATATTTTCCACTAGGGAAATTTGGGCAAAGTAGTATTTTTTAAAGTTGCTTACAATGGTTTCTTTCTATAAGATGGTACCACAAACTCAATATCCTTGTGAATCATTTTGCTTTTGATTTCTAAAACTTTTTTCATTTAATTTATAATTATATGATTCCAAAATCAATATAAAAAACAATGTCTATCAGGGAAACATAAATTTCTACACTGGTCTGCTACACACACACACACACACACACACATACACACACACACACACACACAGAGTCACATTGTATATGCTCTGTTGTAGGTTGAATTGTTGCCAAAATGACATTAAAATTCTAACTTTAGGTACCTGTATGGTGCCTAAATAGGGGTTCAAATAGGTACTTTATTTGGAAATAGGGCCTTTGCAGATGCAAGCAAGTTAAAATGAGGTCATACTCTGTTAGAGTGGATCTTAATTAACTGAATGAAGTCCTTATAAGAAAGAGGAGAGGGCAGTTTGGACACAGAGACATAGACACCAAGGAAGATGGCCACATGCATATTGAAGCAGAAACTGGAATGAAGCAGCCACAAGCCGAGGAGCATCCAAGAAGGCCAGCAAGTACCAGAAGCTAAGAAGAGGCAAGTAAGGATTCTTCCGTAGAGTCTCCAGAGGAGCATGGTGTCACCACCATTTTTATTTTAGTCTCCAGAGCCAGAAAAGAAAAAATATCTGTTGTTTTACGCCACCCCATCTGTGGTACTTTATAAGGCAGTCCTAGGAAACTAATGCAGATTCTCACCTCCAAGCCCTTAGATGAGTGGTATCATGATACACATATTTTTCTTCATCTTGCTTTTTTTATTTATCTAAAATATATGCCCTGAAGATTATTTCAAAATAGTATTTAAAAATACCTTATGCTTTTTCACACATGCACAACACTCCAGTTTGTGCAAATACCTTAGTTTGCTGAGCTAGTTTTCCATTGATTAAAATAATGAGATTTTTCTAAGATTTGTTATTAGTACTAGTAGTACTATTATCATATTGACTTCAATATGATATTTTATATTTTTGTTAGTATCCTGTGATGTGCTTCCAGGAGTGGGGTCATAAAGTAAATGTATATATAATGTTGCTAAATATTCCTAAATTCTTCTCCTAAGGAGGGAATTTTGCATGCCCTCCAGCCATGTTTGAGACTGGCACTTTCTCAATGGACTCACAGCAAAATATATTATCTTCTGGAACTTTGCCAATTTAATTGGTGAGTAAAGTTTTTGCCATATAGTCTATATGTGCATTGCTCTTATAAACAATAACATCACCCTTCTAGAAGTATGCAAAATGGAACACATATTAATAGATTAATTGCTCTCTGCTTCCCTGGTAGCTCAAGCTATAAGACATTAATGTTTCTCATATTTCCCTTTTCTTCTTTTGATGTTCAGCATAAAATACAATTCAGATTTTAAAAATTACGTGAGTTCTACTTTAAAAATTCTGAAGGCATTCCATTTCATCAAAACTAAAGAAAACTTACTTCAGCAAATGTTAATTCAGTGGCTGTTAAGCACCACTAAGCACATAAGACAGTGTATAAGGTTTTAGGGAGTATACAAAAAAAAAGCAGATAAGGAAACTCTCTTAAAACCTCATCACTAAGAAAGAAATATTTAAAAACTAAACATGAATGTAAATCTCCATATAACTGTGTAAAATTACATAAGTAATACTAACATAAGCTTGGACACAGACACACAAACCACAGTAAAATAAAGCATTACTGATCTAGTTGGAAAAGGATAGGAAAGAAAAACTGGTTCAGTTGATTATATCAAAATTTCAATTTAAGACCTATTTCTTGGAGGTAATATACCTCTCAATGATGAAAAACATTTCTAGAAATGATAAAATACTGTAAAATCACTCACAGTTTACTATATATTAGCTAATCCAAATATGTTCTTTTTTACAACCGTGTGATATCTTTTGCCTTCCTAGGTAAGGAGACTCCCTAGAAATCAAAGGCCTGAATATCGTGTGAAATGAAAACATTTGACAAACAGAAAATAACAAGAGAATGTGAGGTGAACTCGAAAGGCTGTATAGTATTACAGGGTATGGTATTAAGAGCTGGTGTTCTGTAGTCATAACAGACAGTTTGAATCTCAACTCGGCAACTAACTAGTTACATAACTGTGCATAATTTAAGAATGCATATTTTAATCTCTATAGTAATCACTATTTTGTGACAGGATATATAACAGAATACAAAGAAAACATGTTATAATGAAAGAATTTGATTAATCCAAAGGAAGGCAACAAGTGGGTCAAGCAGAAACCAAACAGTAATAAGGGTACTATAAACCCAAGTTTATCAGTAATTATATAAAATACAAAGATTAAATATGCTAATTAAAAGTGTCAGAATGGATTTTTAAAATTATAGTTTACAAAGAGATACACCTTAAATATAAAATGTTTAGCACAATGCCTGGCATATGGTATACTCAAAAGGGAGCTGATGGTAGAAACTGTAATTAATATGACTGTGAATGTAATTACCAGTTTCCTGAGGAATAGAATGAAAGCTCTTCAGAGGATATATAAAAGGGTACATGGTTATTTCACAATTGTGCCAATTATTGGTCCACAAACTAGATGCTAAAAGTACTTTCCAAGAAGGCACAATATGAATTGAAACCAAACATTACATGCTTTATTTTTTAATTCCTCTTACTATGATAGTAAATATGATAGATAAATATGTTTGCACTGTTCAAACAACTGACTGATATATAATGATAATTTGGAGTAAGATCTTTATCCTTTGGTGACAATTTAAAGATATTAATTGTTTCATCAAGACAAGGGTGGGTTGTTTTGGGGTTGTTTCTTTTTTTCATGTTTAGCTAAACTTTAAAGCACTTGAAGACCAATGTGTTGATAGTTCAAAATAAACTACTGCTCCAGATATATGAGGCCTATTTTACAATTCAATAATAACACTGGTCAACAAATTTTTACAAAAGTCATGTTACTGAAATAAAATTAGTCATTCCCTATCAATTTGTATGTGCTCAACACCAGTATGACAATCAAATTCTAATTTTGGCTCTGCAATAAATTGATGTTTATGTCACGAAATGCATGCCAATGGTAATAGGCCTACCGTTAATACCTGTAAAAATCAAGTCATAGACTACTTCTTAGATTTCTTCGCTTGTCTCTTGTACAGCTGTTCAGGAGCATCTCTGGGGAGTGTCCAGCAGTAGTCGGCCAGCATTGTAGTGGACCATTTTCCCTGGTATATTTGTTCCGTTGATGCGATATCTTGATGAAAACATTCACCATGTTCATCACTAACCATACCACAGTTTTCAGGGAAGAAATGCAGATGGGAATGAAGTAAATCTTTAGAGGCATATTGCAGCCAAGTTTCTGATACTGCATCAGCATGTCTTCTACTAGTTCCTTGTAGTATTCTGCCCTAACATTCCCAAGAACATTTGTAGACACTAGGCGAAAAGCATTCCATGCTTGTTTCACATCACCCTGCAGCAAGTTGTTGAACCGGTCATCTTTGAAGAGCTCTCAAATCTGAGGACCCACAAAAAGTCCCACTGTAATCTCTGCTTTGCTGAGTCAAGGATATTTTTCATGCAGGTATTGGAAAGCTAGAGAGGTCCAGTCCATGGCTTTCACGAAATTCTTCATAAACCTAGTTTGATGTGAAGGGGTGGTAGCAGGATTTTGTGAGCCTCGACCAGAGCTGGGTGCTGGATATTCTTCTCTCCAAATGCTACATTTTGTCTGCAAGTCCATTCCTTCCGCAAGTAGTACAATTCACTTGCTCTGCAATCCCACTCACATAAGAAACACAGGTATTTTGTATGACCCTGCTGCAGTCCCATTAAAAGGGCAACTAGCTTCAAATCACCACAGATGTGCCAGATGTACTTGTTATACTCAATGTAACTCAGTAGCTGCTTTAAGTTATCGTATGTCTCTTTCATGTGGACAGCATGCACTACCGGAATAGATGGAGGACGGTTTCCCTTGTGCAAAAGCACAGCCTTAAGACTCACTTTCGAAGAGTCTAGAAATAGTCTCCATTCTTGTGGGTCATGAGTGATTTCTAAGGCATTCATGAGGCCCTCAATATCAGAACAGAATACCAGAGTACTTTCCTTTCTAGAACAAAGGCTCCAACTGCTGGTGGTGCTTTCGATAAAAAGGAATTGTGACTTCTTCTTCTAGAAGATTACATTGTTGGAGTTTTGATCCTAGCAATTTTGCCTTGTTCTTGGATAAGTGCAAATCATGAACCAGGTCATTTAGCTCTTCTATGTTAGTCTCTGTGGGGTTGATGATGCACATAGTGAAAATCTGGATCCCTGCACGCTGATGGAACAGGAGAAGAACATGTTGGCTCACCCGTGTCCTCATCAGATGAATCAAGAGAATATTCTGCTGGATCTTCTGGAATAGGAAGTCCCTCACCATGTGGAACTGGCTCTCAGTGCAGATGGAATGTTTGGGTAGACTCTTCTCGACTTCCTTTGCTTTGTTATTATGCTGGAAAGAGGAGGAACCAAGCAGAAGTAATATCCTTTTATGTGATTGCTTGGCTCTCTCCATACCATGGGGACTGCAAATGCATTGGTGATCTTTTGCCATTTAACCACTGTGAAAGCTGTGTTGTACATGTAGCACAGCATGTATGTGGGGCCCAAGGCTTATCTTGGTCACCAACCTTGTACCCAAAGTAAAGATGATAAGCCTTCTACACTGGAGAAGTGATACTTTTCTTCTGGTTGGCAAATGTCACTTCCCCACAAATAGAGCAGAAATTGTCCACACTATTAATGTACTTTTGAGGCATTACTGTTCTGTATTGTGCCTAAATGGATAAAATAATAACAGTTCTATGGAACAGTAGCTTAAACTGTCTCACACAAAGTCTGAAATATTTTCAAGGCTCAATCTTCCCTACAGGGCTTTATATAGTGCACCGCTGACATCAGCTTACTTCAGCAGCCACCTGGCAATAGTATTTCATTGCATCAGAAAATGATGCAATCAACTCTGGATGATGTGTGCATGAGGGTATTATGCAATGCGATGCAATATTACATCACTGTAGGCTGATTTAGAATGTTGTTGCAGTCCTACCGGATAAATTTACACGGTGAAACATAAAATGAATTATATGAAATATCTTCAAAACGAGCTCTAATAAAAAATGTTCAGGGTTATATTCATGTTCAGCACACCAAGATACTACAGATTAGGGCCTTTTAAAGTCAGTAATGATCTCAATGTTGATCACTATAATACTTCAAAGATAATCTATATGAATGGGTAGACAGACTTTCCCCAATGCAAATCTAATTTTGATTATAAAAAGTTTATAATTTTTCTTCAGGAAATTCTAAAAGGAAATGCTTACAATTTTGATTAAAGAGTTCTTTTTTGTTTTTCATTTTGAAAGAAAAATTCAAACTACAGAATACTTACATAACTTTACATGAATAGAACAATGAAATTCTCCACAAGGACTCGCCAATTTCTAACATTATGCTACAATGGCTTTAATTTTTTTCTCTCTGTATATATATACATACACACATACAACAACAACAATAACACACACACACAGAGCAATTATTATTTTGATGATCCATTTAAGAATAAATTAAATACATCACTATTCCTTACCCCTAAATATTTTAGTGTACATCTCCTATGAAAAAAGGCATTTTCTTCCATAGTCACAATATAATGATTAAGAGAGTTTAAAAGTGATTCAGTATTGTTAATTCAGAATTTATATTTTTGAAATCTCGCTGATAGGATATGCCTGCAGGGATGCCTTTCCTGACTCCCCTTTTCTCCTGTTCATTTTTATTAGCTCTTCTCTCTCATTTTTTTTACTGTCCAAAATATTTTCGTGCAATGCTTGTCACAGTCCAATTAATTTCCTTTTCTTCTCTCCTATCAGATTATGGCATTCTGGAGGACAGCAAATAGGTTTTATTTATTTTTGTGTCCCTAAAGTCTAGGATAGTGCCAGGCACTAGCTGATACTCCAAAAATATTTTCTGAATGAATGAAATGAATGCATCAGGCGTACTTCTTTCTTTATCTTCTTTATCCAAAGCATTATGTCTTTGGTTAGCATGTAGGCAACTTGAATATTTTGTTCTTTTTTGACTAAATTACATATATGCACCATAAATTTCAGTCTGTTTGTTCTTTTTTTGTGAAAGTTTGATCCTTCCTGCAGGTTTCTCAGAATATTAAAAACAGATCTATTATTTGATCCAGCAATTCCACTCCAAGGTATCAATCCAAAAAATGCAAAAATTGTAATTTGAAGTGACTTATATGCTTCTATGTTCATTACAGTACTATTTACAATAGCCAAGTTATGGAAACAACGTAAATGTCATAAAGAGCAGTGGATTAAGAAGATGTGATATATGGGCGCAAATTGGAATACTGCTCAGCTATTTTAAAAAAGATAAAATTTTGTTACATCAACAACATGGTTGAAACTGGAGATTATGCTAAGCAAAATATAGGATGACCTCCTTCATATGTGGAATTTTTAAAAATATGAACAGACATAATAAACAATAGAAATATGATTGAAGAATTGAGGCTACCAGAAGGGGAGGAGGAGGGTAGAGAGCAAAGTATGGAGGGACCCATTGCACTATATGGAGGACTATGTGGACCTTGGATGTATGGTAACCTATCTCTGAAGAGGTGTGCACCTATACCCTTAAATCATATACAGTGCTGTAAAACAGTGTTGCCTCCATAAACACATAATACAATCTAAAAACAAAAAAAAACAAAAAAAATTAAAATCTCTGCTCAAAAATTAAGTAAATTGTTTTTGAAAAATAAAGTTAGATCCTTCCAGCTTCTGTCCAATCATCTGCTACTGATAAAAGACCAATTATTTTGAAACTAGTGATAGTTTCAAAGGCACGTGAATAGTAAGAATTTATTTTCATAAAATATGTAAAACAGATGATATTCACCAAGCAAATAAAATAGAGGTCAAATTAATATTGTGTTATATATAGAAGGATATGTACTAGGGTTCAGATTTTAAATAACTCTTCCATCCTTATTAGAAAATGGATCAGAGCAGGGAATAAAGAAGAAAATTTGCTACAGTTTAGTAATCAAAGCTGGACTGGACTTGTGTCGACACAGATGCCATTTCAAAGAGAGTAGTCCCAACTGTGCAGGACAAAAAAGAAAAGGAATGTTTAAAGTGATTTCTACCTACCCCAGTATCTTCTGGATCTAAGGAGTCCATCAACTAACATTCATTGACTAGCATTATTCAGTTCTCTGAAAAGTTCAATCACATACTTCATCTTCACAACAAACCTGAAGCATCACTGTCATTATCAATCCATTCTATAAATAAAAGATTTAGATTAAATAAAATAAGTTTTAGAGGTGCTACACAGTTTGCACAGAACCACAGAAGTGTTACAGCATAGCATTGTCAACTTTGACCAGAAACTCATTTTATGTTCCACTAAGGAAACAAAAAAATACTGAAAAATGAGACAAGCAATGAGGTCACTGATTTTGAAATGCATATCTATTTTGGACGAGTTAGTAAGTGTCTTCAAGTAGATGAAATAAGTAGTAATACTGGGGTTTGAACATGGGTCTAACCCAAGACAGATACACTGGGCTTGCATCGAAGCAGGTGGCTGTAGAATACTGCAGATTTGTAAGGTTGGGATTTGTAAGGCTGGGTGGTTTTGAAGGCAAAGTGGCATTCCTGAACACCACTCAAGTGAGAAAGATCAGGGTTTGGCTGCCTGGGAGACGGGGAGCAATCCACACTTAGTAATTGAAAGCTTTAGAAGACAAAGAGAAAGGAACACAGAAGAGATATTAATCTCTCAGTAGTCCCAACATAACTGATAGCTGCAAGAAATGGATCTTGCCTCTGAAGGCCTAAACACAGAAAAGTACAGAGACTCACCCAGTAGTGCAATGCAACTGAGCAGAATCTAAATTAGAATGTGTAGTTTCTCACTCCCAGGCCTGTGTTCAGTCCACTTTGGCATGCTGCTTTCCGTACACAAATGTGATTCTTGCTGAATAATTGAAGTCCAGGCTTTGTCCATATCAGGGATATTATTGTTTGATTTTGTGGTCCCAAAGGGACAGCTGCAAACAGCTGATGCCTCTGCTGGTACTGAAATGGCTATAGAATGTGGGGATTTTTCTAGTTTCCTGTTGAAAAAATCTCTAGGCATTACAGTGGGAAATGGAAGCTTCTTAGAGATTTTTTTTTTTAAGCATGCAAGAGTATACGGGTGGGAAGGGTGAGAGGTTTGTGAGATTCTATTCTGCAAGGAAAAATTGCATATGAACAATAAACTGTAAAAAAAATTAATTATAAATGGAATAACCCAACCCCTAAGGAACAGAGATAATGCAGAATAAGTTCTTGCTAATGGAAAGATGTGAATTTTAATACACACACCATACCCAGGTAATAAAACTCACATGCATGGACTACAAAAGCATGCATCCTTCCTCATCCCAAGCAAAAGAAAAGAACAAATCACAAAGGCCATTATGAAAGAAAATGTCTTCCAATAAAAACCCCCAGATGTAAACTCACAAGTGGAAAACCATTCCAGAATGCTATTTTCCCCTCAAGTTTTTTGCCACAAAGCAAGGAGAGACATGTTGTGTATGTTGTTTTAACCTGCACTTGGGATTTTTGATGAACTCAAGTGTATGTTTTTGTTAAGTGTATGTCAAGTGTATGGTTTTGTTAACTGACACTTCTTGCATCTTTGTTTCAATTTTTTTGATATAACAAAATCATAAATATTTCACCAATAATATTTATATGAGAAATAACTACTAAACATTTGGGAAGGGAGCCTGAAAATAAATACTGCGAAGAACACAACTCCTGCCAGTGGACAGGATGCTGCCCTGTGCTCCATGATCCATGTGGTTATAACACCATCAGATGAACAAGACCTTGAGCTCAGCCGAATAACTCCCGCATGATTTGTCAGACCCAAACTTATGAAAAGGCACAAACAGCTGAGACTCCCAAAGCTAAAGCCAAACTTGAACTTCTCCCCTTATTATTCATGGCCATAAATGAAGTATATTCTGTAGCCCCACCCCCTGCCTTATTCATCTGGAAAAGCTCCAAGACCCCTAGCGATGACTAAAATGAAAGCACGAACCCCCGCTTTCCCTTGCCCCTCCTTTCTCTCTCTCTTCACACACATATACTGTGTCTGTCCTATACATATACACCTATAATATTTCATTTATAAATTAGGCATTATAAGAGACTAACAAAAATAACTGATAATAAAATAGAACAATTAAAACAATATACTATAATAAAAGTCATGTGACATCTCTCCTCTCTAGCCCTCTGATTCTGTACTCACCCTTCTTGTGCTGATGATATAATGCCTATGTGATGACGTGAAGGGAGGTGAATGACGTAGGCAGTATGATATGGTGTTAAATAAAATAAAGGTCACTTGAACACAACAACTGTCATTCCACCGCAGTCCATCTGATCATCCAGAGAGCTGCTAAGTGACTAGCGATGGATAGCTCGTACAGCAAGCTTGTGATGGACAAAGGGATGATTCATATCCCAGGTGGCATGGTGTGGGACTGTGAGAGATTACATCACACTACTCAGAACGACTCTCTATTTAGAAGTTATGAGTTATTTATTTCTGGAATTTTCCATTAAATATTGTCAGAGCAGTTATCCAGGGGTAACAGAAACCAGGGAAAACAAAACCACAGATAAGGGTACACTGCTACAATTATATACAATGCTAAAAGCAAAGGATTTGTTAAAAGGAGGTTAAAGAGAGGATTTTGGTCAGAGATCTTGTTTTCCCTAGAATGCATACATACGAAAAGCAAAGGAAATTTTCATCTTTTAAAAGGTAGAAGTTACATGGAGTATGAAAATTAGTGAGAAATTCTTTTGACAGATGAAGCAGTGAAAAAACAAGAGTACTAGGATTCTAGATTTTGTCTAAAGTTCCACTTTCTGTAGAGAGAGGAAGACTGATTTGAAACAAGGAGATCTGGGTTCAAATCCCATATTGATCATTTCCGTCATAGATTGTGAGGATCTAGCAGCTCATTTATCCACTGTGCGACTCAGCCATTTCACTGTATGTTGGAGTTAAAAATACCCTAGAGGAGTCTTGCTGAAAAAGGAAAATACAATGACGAAAGCTCTTAGCATAGAACTTGGATTCAATATAGATGAGTTGAATATTAATCTGGTAGCCAAAAAGAAATTTATTTTGCAGATAGCAAAAAGCACAGACTGAGGGGCAACTTAAATAAGAGTTATTTATCTGAAAATAGTGTCAGCAGTTAAAGTCTTCCTCATTTCCTGGGAGATAAAGAATGAGTAACTTGAGACCAATGTTTTATTTTGTTTTTTCCTATTGGGCTATCAATTTGGTATTGGGATTTTTTGTTTTTGTTTATTGGTTGATTTGGTGTGTGTGGTGTCTGCCATATGTTAGGGATTTGTTAAAAGGAGGTTAAAGAGAGGATTTTGGTCAGAGATCTTGTCTTCCCTGGAATGCCAGGCTTATATTACATCTTCAGTGAATATTTGTTGTATAACTGAATACTGCTTTTTTGTTTGTTTTTTGGTTGAGAAAAATTGACATATATACATTGCATTAGTTTTTGTGTACAACATGACTTGATATATTGATATAGTGCCAAATAATCACAGTAAATTTAGGTAACATCCATTGCCACACATAGTAACACAAATTTTTTTCTTGTTAGGCATATTTTAAAATCTACTGTCCTGGCAACTTTCAAATATGCAATGCAGTATTTTTAGCTATATTCATCATTATATCCCCAGGACTTATTTATTTCATAATTGGTAGTTTGTGCCTTTTGATCCCTTCACCCATTTTATCTCTATCCCCACTCCCCGCCTTTGGCAACTACCAGTCTCTTCTCTGTATCCATGAGTTTGTTTTATTTAGAATCCTCATATAAATGAGATCATATAATATTTGTCTTGCTCATTCTGACTTATTTCACCTAGCATTATGTTCTCTAGGTCCACCTATGGTCACAAATTGCCATATTGCCTGCATTTTCATGACTAAGTAATATTCTTCTGTTTATATATACGAGAACTTCTTTATTCATTCAACCTTTGATGGAAAGTTAGGTTTTCTCCATGTCTTAGCTATTTTAAGTATTGCTGCAGTGAGCATGGGGTGCAAGGATAGTAAACATCCCTCCTTACCTGCTACTAAATGAGCAACTTCTATCTCTCGACCAGTGACAGCTCTGGTCCCATGCTCCCAGATAAAACATTACCGAGATATTTAATCATCAAACTGAACTTACCTCCTGACAGCACCCCTTTGAAACTGGCCTGTTTGTTATGACTCTGCTTAGAATTACCCAACACAAGCACAGGTCCTAAGATAAATTCTCTGAGTCCCTCTTAGCAAGTTGCATTAGAGTTCTCAGTGTGTATCCTCACTAGTTGCAGCAACCTAAGAAAACCTAATTTTGGTTTGGTTCTAGGTATGTTCCTTGCCTCCTGAGTCACATACTAATACCTCTAACAACAACAAAACAAACAGCTATCACTTATTGTTTCTTCTGTGCCAGAGCCTTTTTGAAGTGCTTAATAAATACCGGTTTCCCCCACTATCCAAAAGCAGAGTACTCATATGAAACCTTCCCTAAGCTGAAATGGCATAAAGTAAAGAAGCATTAATCCTACATTTATACAGAAAAATGTTTGTGCTTTCCAAAAAATAACCTAGCAAATAATATATAAAACCTAAAATACCACTGATATATAGTAAAAACAGGATTGATGGAATATATCCAAAGCCAAAGGAGCTGGGCAGAACCACTCGCACTGCTTGGGGTGCACACTGCTGTAACAGCTGTGGCAAAACAAAGGATGAACACTGGTTTTGGCTTTTCACTTTTTGTCATTAAAGCAAAAACTCTCTTCAGATTTCTTTTAATTAGTGAAAAAGTTACTAATTAATGTACATCTTCTGCAAAGTGTTATGAGTCAAACTGTTAAAAAGCAGAGGATGCCTGTATTAGCTTTTATTCCTCACAACAATCTATGTTCTGGACTCAGATAAGTAAAATAACTAGTGAGCAGAGAAGTGCAAATTCAAACCCAGTCTGTCTGGAAGCTGATGCTCTCAATCACTGCTTTCCACTCTTCCCTGAATAGAGGGCATTTGTTCAGCCAGGCCTAATATCTTCTGTCTCTTAAGATGGAATTGAGCACAGCTCACCCCAATTCTACTTCATCATTTTCTAGCTCATGTTTATTGTCAGAGGGATGAGAAAGAGAAAAAAGGGATGCATCAGTTCCCCAAATGGAGTACAGTTTCATTTTGTGTTCACATCCACATAAACTTGAAATCAGGTTTTTCCTTTTAGATTTGGACCGTTGCAGTTAAAAAAGCTGGATGGCATAGAGGAAGGAGACAGTGCAGGCTGTGATATCCAAGAGACCTGAGTTCAGTCCAGGTTGCAAACCTTCTAATAATGTGGACTTTAAGCAACTTACTTAGCCTTTCCGAAGCTTGGCTTCATATGCTGTAAAATGGGCCTTCTCAATAGGAGGTGAGACAGTGCCTGCTGAGTAGAAACACTGAGGCTTATAAAGTTCTCATGTATAAGCTCTAATAGCAACCACGGGGAGAGTAGTAGACCTCAGTACCTACCAAGAGTGCTTGCAAGGGCTCATACATCCTAAGAAGTGGATATGTGATTAAAGGACCCAGATGGGTCCTTTTAATCGTCTCTGAGAGTCACAGAGGCCATCAGAATCAGGAATGAGGACAGGGAAATTGGGGGCAGGGAGAGCCGAAGAAAGAAGTCATTTTAAAATGAGAAAAGACCTTGTCAGAGGCCCTCTGCTACCATCCTAGAAACCAAACACACAGAGAAATGAATAATGTTGCAGTTTGGGGACATTAGAATTTTTAGAAACTATAAGATTCAGACCAAAAGGGACTAAAATTCACAGCCACTAGACAATAAATCTTTATTTGTGTGGTAATTCTGGAGATTTCATAGACAGGTTCTTTAAAGAGAATGTGTGTGTGTGTATGTGTGCATATACATACACATATATATTTATAATACGTAAAAGAAAGTTATAATCACTGCCAGTAAATGAACAATTCCCTGTATTTACCACAAATCTCTCTTTAATGAACTGTAATCTATTCATTAAATGGGAGGAAAAAATATGAGGACAGGAAATGGGAAGAAGCGCAGTGTGGGGGCAGGGAGGAGGGTTAAAGAAATCACTTTATTTTCTAACATGATGCAGTAAGATACAAATACAATCAAAGGGGTTAATCTAATCCTTTTGTGAAGCACTGAGTCAGAGAACAAGACAAAAACAAACCTGTGATCTGGAACTTCCCAAGCCCCCACTTGGGGGCATTAATGAGGAGTACACGGCTGTGAAATTACGTGCCCTCTGAGTCAGGAAAATGGTCCTACTGGTGCATGACCTTGAAATGAGGGGACGCAAACTTCACCTGATCCACAATTACGAGGCGCTGAAGGGAGGGGCTGGGGAGCAGAGGGACGTGTCAAAGACTGCGCGAACGTTGGGAATATGAAAACCCACAAATCTCAACCAACCGGAGGCTTGAAGAGGGCTCTAAACGCAGCATAAACATTCAGAGAACTTTAAAGGGACGCTGGCGTTTGTGCGGAAGCGCGAGGAGGCAAGCCTGTCCTCTTTATTTACACGAAGTAGATATTTGGTGGCTGTTGTTACGGACTTAGTGATGTTTGTCTCTGTTCAGTTTTCCCTTTGCAATGAAAAATAGTTGAGAGATGATTTCTAGTCTTAGCTGCTTTACATGACAGTATTATCAAGGATTCATCAAGAGGCCATCTGTCGAATTTATGAAAAAAATATGCAAAAACAAAACAGATGAAAAGGAAAGAGCAAGACAGACTGGTCCAGGGGAAGATAGATGTGGCAGCATGTGCCTCCGTGTGAAAATTACAACATTTAAATACTGTGGAATAAATTACTGTGCCGAAAAATTAGTGATGCTCTCCCACTTTAGACGCTACCCTTACCATAAGAACATAATGAAATATATCACATATCAAATCACCCTTTCCTCAGACTATTATTATATTCTAATGAAAAATTAGGAGAGGAGAGACACATAAACCTCAAATGGGAGGGATGAAAATGAGCCAGAGTGGATTTGCTCTAGTATTGAGCCATGAGAAGCTTCTCCAAAATGCACTGTCCATATGGAAAGAAAAGCTTTGCTCCTCTATTTATTAGAAAGTCAATAAAATAAATTACAGATTGTGTAAAAAACTGAAATAATATATATTAAAATGACAACGAGGCCGGCCAAGCTTACACCCAAATTAGATGGGCTGTAAAAACAATGTATTTCAGAAAGGAAATGGGAAGAAGCAGAGAAAAGCATGAACGAACAGACAAATCACTAGGGCTACAGTGTCGCCCCCTGTAGGTAAGACACAGAACCGCATGCATGTACTGTCCATTTGCTGCTGAAGGAAGGAAGCAGGGAGCAACTCCCCCAGATCTTTTCACTGTGGGACAGATTCCTAAAAGACCACAGCAAGGAGCTAGTTTCTCTAGAGTCTTTCCAACCCCCAAATCTCATAACAATATGCTCCTGTCCTCAGTGGTCATCTTCTTCCCAGTTTTCTCCTAGAATTTATCTTTAGGAAAACTTATGTGCCAGTGCCTAAAGTAGATGTTTGTCACTGTTGCAAAATAACTATATTTAAGTATAATGCTCCAAATGCATGTAATAGCTGGCACCAGCCTCTAGATTTCAAAAGAATGGAGTGCAAGAGCAAAACCTTACCTCATCTAGAGCCAATGAGGGTAGTAAGCTAATATTAGAAAATTGTGAAAAATAGCATATCAATCAGCTAACACCAATCTAACTGCAATGCACTGATCATCTAGTTTAACCCTTACACAAACCCTCTAAGATAATTATTTTTTATCATTGTTTCCCTTTTGACATATGGAGAAGTGAAAGCACAGAGATGCAAGTATCCCATGCAAATCTCCATAGCTCTAGTGCAGGGACTGAAAACCAGACTATCAGGTTCACAGCACTGCTACCAAGCTATAATGTCTCCCATGAGAAAGGCAGCTGAGATGCCTCATTTATTTTGTTTGAAATATTACATGTTCTTTATTCAAAAAATATGAGGACAGTATCCCTATGAACAAGGTTGGAAACTACAATCCTAAGCAGCCATGACTCTCTCTCCCAGGTTTGCCTCTTAATGACAGTGGAGGATACATACTTAGAAGTGTTACCTTCCATCTATTACGGAGCTAAAGCAAATGGGGTAATGATAACAAAGACAAAGAATGTTATGTGAACAAAAGGTGGAAGATGAGAACTGAAGCCCAAAGGTCTGGTTTAAGAAAATTTATTGGAACTAAATGAAGTCCTCCCAGAATGTGCTCCATTTTCACTTTCCATGCTGGAAAATCCTGAAATATTTTAGAACAATGATATATGAGAGTTTGTAAATATTTTTATCATTGCAATCAAAAATTATCTCCCTACATAGAACATCTAAGTAAAGAGTGTATATCTGAACTAAGCACCATGTGTATTTATTAAGTTAAAAGTTTCCACAGGCCTAAACAACATTAGTTTGGAAATGGAAAATAACTTCAATATTCATAATATGCAAATAACATTAAAGACTCTACCTATGACTATATTATCTATGCTAGTACTTGTAAAACACTGAAGTTGAAATTTTCTTTTACTTATACTTTCAATATTAACAGAAATTTGATCATTTTAATTCTGCACCCTTTTTTAATTTTCAGTTTTACTTTCACTTTTTATGGAATTATGATTTTCTGTAAATAAACTCTGGAGAATATCAACTCAAGAAGTTGTTTGTCTCAACCCACCTGGTATTCATGAGATTAATCACTTCTTCTGAAGTTCACTACACAGGTAATTCAAAGCAAGAGTGCTTGACACCATCAGTGGAATAGATACTATTCCTTTCTTCATTTTCTCTTATTCATATGCACAACAGACATTGACAACACTTCATAAACATAAATTTCTATGTATTATTTCTTGAGTTATACCTATATTGGAATCATGTCCTTTGGCCATCTAATTCAAGTCCAGTCTTTAATCCTAAAATTCAGGGTTTCAAAATGCATTTTTATCTATTTATTTCTAAAATGATTCCAAAAAGTGAGAGTAAGATTACAGATTGACTTTCATTACCTGCTTTCAACAAGATATTTGGCTGAAAATCCAAGTTATCTGTATCATATAAGTAATTTAGGCTTAAAACATAGCAAAACTACTTTGCTCCATTGGACTCAGACAAATTTTAAAATCAATAGGCACAAAATATTTTATTTACCAGTAGTGTTTATCCAAACATTTTCACTCTCAGTTCTCTTTTTCCTCCAATGTCACTAGACTAGGAGACACTCCAGAAGTCAGAAATGAGTCTTGCAAGTTGGTCTCCAGCTATCCAAGATCCCAGTACCCAGGATATTCTGTATTGGTGCTTTGTAGCAAACATTTGGTAACTGAAACTTTAATCAGTTTGGATACATGTGTAAAGTGAGTTTGTTCACTGAATTGCAATTTTCTTTAAGTTGCCTACCTTTGACTCAAAGATCATTGATAGATTTGCACATCATATTTTATCCAAAAGACTCCTCACAGCTACCTGTACAATACTAGCTCTTCTTGCACTTCCATTATTTCAACTTTGCATTACTTCCTTCTTTACTTACTGTTTTATTATACTCTTATTAAATCAGAAATTCACATTTGGATAAACCTTCATTCAGACACATATTGGAAGCAGTTACTGATGATGTTTCTCCCTCTGGCATGCCCTCACATTTCCCATTCATCAACCATCTTCCTTAATCAGTTTCTAAATTAACCTCCTCGGGAAAGCATTCTTTTTTTACCTTAGTCCAAAATGATCAGTATTTCTACTGTTGTATATTATTTTTTCTCACATGGAGGACCTAATCAACTATTGTTTATAATTTATCAATTTAACTAAAATTCATTTGTAACATTTGTATAACAAATGTTATAAATTAACATTCATTAATTTATAACATATCCCCTACTTACAAGAGTAAGTTTTTCAAGGCTACTACCCTTAAAGTTAGCAGGGGACATCATAACATAAACTATGTCCTAATAGAACTCTAAATTTTTTATCCAGAAACTGTCCCTCTCCCAGGATTCATTATCTCTAAAAACATGACCATCATTCACCCAGTTTTGTAAGCCAAAAATATTGTATTGTTCATGCCTTTACTGTCTTCCATTGCAAACTCACTAATGGCATTTATTAATGGCCTTGTTTTAGTGTCTATAAATTAAGAAGAGTCATATTTACTACTACAATTTTGACAAAGGCTTTGATGCCTCTTCTGCACACACAGCTTTTACCGCCCCCCCCCAAAAAAACTGTAAAAATGAAAAAGTAGTGAGTGTAATGGTGAGAATTAAATAGAAACTGAAGGTAGATAATCTTTTTTAAATGTTGAAAGTAATCATATTTCATTGGGGGTATTTTCATAAAATATACCTCAAATTTTGAAGATTCTGCATGAGGGGATCCTCTGACAATATCCAAAAGTGTAGATATAATGAACCCTTTCATTTGTATAGGGCTTAACATTTTATCTGCCCTATTCTCATTATTAGTGACAATACTTAGTTTGTATTGTAGTTTATAATAGCTCTCATGCCCATCATGTAATTTCTCCCATATCACAATATGACAACTGTTATTGCCATTGTGAGATGGAGACGCTGGTTAATTTGCCTATAGTCACCTATGATGTTGTTGCTGAAATTCATCCAGAACTTCAGTTGCCCAGTGATTGATAAAGTGCATATTCTACCAGCACTTTCTCTGGTTAATTTTTATCCTTTTAAATCAGTAGCAAATCCCAAATGGGTGTGTATTCCCATATTCATGTACACACAATTCTGAGTTTCTTTGTGGTCTCCAACGATTCAGGCTGTTTGAGGGGATCCACCATCATCCTTGAATTCAGCAATGCACCTGCCTTCCTCCCTTAGGCTAGTATATTTCATGAGAAGTCTGAGACCCTATTAATGCACATTAAATTAGTCACTCATTGCATGACACCACCCCACAATGGAGTCGCTGACACCAATAACTGGAGGTTTTCTCTTCCTGGTCTTAGCGTGGCTCAAAGAGAAGAGAAAGCTCAAACCCAGGTCTAGCAGGGTGTGAAGCCAGAGCTTCTAGGCAAATCTCCTGAGGGACGGTCCCGGCCTCGGGTCATACTTGGGTCCATTTTGTCCATTTTAAAGCTACTCCCTTTAACAGAACAAATCTCTTTTGATCTGTGCCTGCTCAGCATGTGGAGAGGAGGCTGAGAGAGAGTTTGTTATCTTAGTTAAATAACTGCTACACCAAATAAACACTCTGCGTACCACTCAGCCTTTTACAAATGGAAAACAAATCATCACCAAAAAGCTTATTTTACAAACCCACAAATCATCATAAATATAAATGCTTTCTTTTCTAGTTCCTTGTTTTAATAAAGACCCCCCCTCCTTTTTTTTTTCAGACTTACTCAATTACAATATCACTATCAGTTCACATTACAGGTCAGAGATATGGCGCTTAATGTATGTAGAGCCAGTTCTCCTCTCCTAATAACCTGTCATTCCGGGGATTTGAATGTCAGAATACAGCCTGCCGCAGTAATGCTAGTCGGCAGCCCGATGATGAAAACTTTGGACAAATCATGAAGAACACTCCAGATCCACATCATCAGAAGGTTACTGGGGAGAGCCTTTCATTCTGCTTTGACCCCTTGATCTGACAAGTGACACCTACAAAATGAACAGCTCTCCAACTTAAATTGTTTAACTGTAGCCTGATCAGTTTTATTATCTTGCTAATCCGGATATCAGCCGTTTCATCAGAATGGAAGATATGCATATCATGAATTATTTTGACACGGGGACCTTTTAATTTTTGCCAGCAATATTTCACTGCCCCAATCAGGGCCCGCAGTCACTGATGCCGTTCGCCTCCTGGGATGTCAGAGGACAGCGCACTCCTGACAGCACCAAATCATCCGGGAGCTGTAACGAGCCATTGCTGCAATTATTATTATCTCCTGTAGTCATGCATTTCATTACAGCACAGGCAGCCAGGGCCTTGGGGTTCAGTGCCGTCTTCTTCAGGAATCTCTGCCATTTTATGGGCTTGCCGAGCTCTGGGGTATAATTTCCCTTTTCTTTCCCCTCAGTAGACAAGGCAAGGTGAATTTCTAATAAAAACAAAACACTAGGTAGGCACTGCAGGAAAAGTGAGTGCAGTACAGGACATTAAGCAGCGGTAAGGCCGCCTGAATGGCCCACTTGAAGTTTATGAAACCGTGGTTAATCAGCAATATGGTTTTCTAGAGAGGCAAATAAAGAACAGTTTATCCTGGAAAAAGTGTTCCTAAATTGCGAAGTGGTAGGTGCTTCCTTGAAGACAACTCTCCCCACTTAGATGTATTTCTTAATTTCTCTCTTGCCTGCGAACCATTCTTCTCTTGAATTTCCTCCCTATGAGAATCCAGTCCTTCTCAGAGTTGGCCCGCATTCTCTGCAGTCACCATGTTTTTGTGCTCTGGCATTGGGCCATCAGCCACACTGAACAAACAGGCTCTGGAAAGGCAGTTATCTTTACTCCAAGGCTGTTGTCGACGGAGTTGCTCATCACACCAGGCTGTTGTCAATGGAGTTGCTCAACACACCACAGGGCAACTTCTTTATGAGTACTCGGGAGAGAAAGTTTTTTCTAGTCTCATGCACAACTGTTTCATGCTTAGCTTGGGAGCACTGTGAATCATATGATATATTGTGTTTCCTTTCTTGGGGTGGCTATGAGAAACCTCAAAACTAAATTTGATGTTCCTCAAAAAATTAAACATACGACTACCATATAGCCCAGTCAACCCACTTGTGGGTATATATTCAAAAGAATTCAAAGCAAGGATTCTAACAGATATTTGAAACTCCATGTTCATAGAATCACATTCATAATATCCAATAGGTAGAAGAAATTCAGTCTCCACTGACAGATGTATAAGCAAACAAAATTTGGCAGATACATAGTGGAATATTACTCAGGCCTAAAAAGGAAGGAAATTCTGACACATGCCACAACATAGATAAACCTTGAAAACATTATGCCACGATGCTAAATCAACTAAGCCAGTCCCAAAAGGACATAAATACTGTATGGTTTCACTTCTATGAGGTATCTAAACTAGTCAAAATCAGAAACAGAAAGAAGAGTCATGGTTATAAGGAGGTGGGGTTTGGGGGGAGGCTGGGTAGAAAGAAATGAGTTATTGTTTAGTGGGTATAGAGTTTCACTTTGGAATGATGAGAAAGTTCTAGAGATGGATGGTGGTGTGATGGGTTACACAACAATGTAAATGTACTTAGTGACACTGAACAATACTCTTAAAAATAGTTAAAATAATAAATTTTATATCCTGTCTGTTTTACTACAATAAAAAAAAACCCTAAATTTGCAGCTGAGCACTAGTAAATATAGACTCTTATAGCTTGTATATTGTGTACTTATCTCACATTGCCTTTATTAATTCTTCCTCACATTATCTTTGCTTTATTTTCCTCACTGGCTTTTAAAAGTAATACTTTATCATTGTATGTTAGTTTTGTAATACAATAATTTAAATCCTTTTTTTTTCCTGGCAGAAGAAAGAAGGGTTCCCATATTAAAATATACTGAGTCTGGCAAGACAAAACTGTTGGGATTTTTGTCCCAAAGACAAAGTAAAAAGTATGTATTTTTCAAGTCCACAAGTGATACTGAGATGAGAGCAAATCCCTGAGTGGGAAGGTGCCTTCTCAGTGCTCCCTGAGTGGGGCCACGCTCTCCTCAGTGCCACCAGGAAACTTTACACAAAGCACTCCTGGCCCTTTCCCAGCCTTGTATTCATTTATACAGTAATTTCTTATTTTTCTTTGAGCCTCCAGTCCCAACCCATACCTGATAGGCAATTTCATAGGAGGTATTCAATAAATATTTGTTGCAGGAATGATGACAGAAGCTATAGGAAGTCCTGTCTTTTATAGTACTAAGTATTCCTTCCTCATAATAACTATATCAAATCCATTCCAGAAAAATCCTGCAAAAGCAGGAGCAGCAGATTTCATGGTGAAAAGGAAGACTCATGAATGTGAGAAAGAATGAAGACATTATATCCTTCGGCCTCTCTTATGCTAGAACCCACATATGGAAGTCACCATGGGTATGAAGAATGTGGTGGTAAACTCAGACATCTAAGCCACCACAGGAGAGAGCCACACATGGATTCATCCTAAGCAAATCATTATTGAAATTGTTTTTAAAACTCTGCAGAAATGTGATTTTTACAATTTCCCTAGGTCACCCAGCCTAGCCATCCCATTATTCTTCAGGATTTCACTAGGAGGTAAGATTTTAATAGCTCTCCATTTCACTAGATAGAAATGCAGAGAAAGAGAGCAGAGCTAGAAGAAAATTATGAGGATGGGGGGGGAGAAAGCAAGGAGGGAAGACAAAAATGCCACCACTCAGAAAGAAAAAATGGCCTCCATCAGGCACAGCTTATGGCTCACTTCAAATCCAAAATGTTTATAATATCAAACTTCCAGAGCAGGTTGTCCAGAGCTGGGGCTGGGGATGAGAGGTCTAGACCATTTTGTTCATTTCCCAAAACCTAACAAAATTTAGAGAAACCTCAACCAAAGAATGGCCAATTGGGGTCTTTGAAATTTGTCATGTAATTTCTATTGACATGAGAATCATGTCAAATCAAAGATAGTAATTTGAGGCAGGAAAGGGGGGCAAATGGAAAATTGGGTGTGGAAAGTGAGGGGCTTGGAGAGGAAATGTTGCCCAGGACAGCATTTTCTAATTTGCAGACTTTCACTGAGCCATCCCCCACCCACATGCTCACTCTGTTCCTAACAGCAACTTCATCAATTAAGATTCTATGAGACTGGCAGGCTCCAAGATCAACAGTACCATCCACATATTCACTATTCCACTGGCAAGGCGAACAATTCCGAATATTAAAAGTAAAGCGACACATTCTGCCATGTCTTTTGTATACAGACAGCTGAAGCTGCGTGAAAGTTTGGCACCAAAAGGCCAAGTACCATATTTTCAGCCACCCACACGCCAAACCCTATAATAACTACAGACTCTAGATGTGAAATTTTCAGACATTTGCAGCAAAGGAAAACTAATAGTCATGTTTCTTCTTGTGCTTCCTTTCCTAGCAGGGCAGTTTCTCAACTTTAAAACTCATCAATGTAAGCTAGAAAGAACAAAGGGTGCCGTGTAGATAGTTTCACCAGATGTCAAATGATGCTTATTTATTTAAACAGAAAACCCCACTTTGTACACTTGGTTCATTTAGTGGTATGTGCTCTGTAACAAGTATTTTTTATGAGTAAAAAGCTGCCACCAGTACGCTTAAGTTACAATAGGGCTTCAGGAAAGTCTGTTAACTGAGACTAAATATTGCTCTTTTTGTTTCTAGTTGAAATGTAAATTCCACTCCCATCCTCCCTCTATAATAGAAGAAATGTTGCTGCTAAAGCCATACCAGGACTAAAACTTGGTCTGTCTTCTGTGGTCAGATCTAGAGCAAAAGTGTTCTGTTTCTTGTGCCTTTTAAGGTAGATGCATGAGTACAGCACTTTGAGGTTCTCAAATATAACAACAGAAGGCAGAATTATCCCCTCCTGCAGGAAAGCAGGGACCTGTGGCCTGAGGGGCTATAAGAACAGCTGAGAACTTATGTTGCTGCTCAGGAAGGATGATGAAGTGGTTACCCAACATTCCTAGGAGCTTCTGCAGATAAGGAGAATGTTAAGTTGTCCTATACAGAAGGAACCTTGATGCCCCTCATGCAGCCCAATAGAAAGTATGTTTCCAGATTGTATCTCTGCAAATAGTGTCTCTACCAGTCAAAAATGAGGTCTTTGAGATATCCCTCCAACAAAAGAAGTGAGAGACAGTTGAACAGAGGTTACACCTTGTACAGATTAAAGTAGACAAAAAGTTTCAAAGATAGCAAATACATGAGGAATTTATCCCTAAATTATCAAGTAATCAAAACCAGATTCTACAAAGTATATTGCAGAGGGCCAACCACCTTAGAAATGCAACCAACAAAGAGCTGTGAAGAGAAATACAATCAATATATAAACATATATTTTTTTTTTCAGTTTGAGGTCCTTGATATGTCACAGAACAGAGCAGCCTGAATCAAAAATGAAGGGGAGAATTCAGGAAAAGGTCAATATCACCTGGACAATGGAAGAGGAACCCTGGCTGATTATAATCATTACTATATAAAACACTTTATATTATACAGTAAAATGCATGTAAGTATATTCTATGACCTATCAATCCTCCTCCTATTCATGTACCTTAGAGATATTTTTGTACACATATACAAAAATAGTTACAGAAACACTAATAATGGAGAAAAACAAAAATCAAAATAGGAGTAAACCAATAGTCCACCAAAAGTAGAATGAATAAATCAATTGTGGACTATAATGCAGTGTGTGTGTAGAGCTATATATGTAGGATATATGCACACATATATGTATGTATATATGGAAAGAAAGAAAATGAAAATTAATAAATTGCCAGCACATGCAATAACAAAGATGAATTTCAAGAACGTAGTGTTAACAGAAAAGAACAAATTGAAGAATGTGAAAATATGACTCCATGCCCATAAAGCTCAAAAATAAATAAAATGAAGCAAGATCTTAAAAAGGAATATAAACATGTGTTTGACAAGAAATATGAGACTTTTTGAAGTCATTTGAGTCTGGATAAGGAAAACCCAGTCAAGAGGCTGTTGAAGGCTGGGTCCCACTTCCAGGCATGCTCAGACACAGCCAACTTTGGAAGGGAGCTGAAACAAAGTCAAACCCCCACCCAAGATTAAAGCTCCACCAATCACTTTTTAACTAACTTTCCACCAATCAGAACTGTACTGACTAAAACCTGATTTGCATAAATTGGACCCAACTATAAACTAGCTGCCTTTAGTTGCTTCCTAGCAGAGCAACTCAAGCACACATTTTGAGTGTTTCTTGGGTCTGTGTTTCCTGGCTGCATCCTGAATAAAGCACCAAATAAATGCTTATATTTTGCTTCAACCTGCTCTTTTTTGTTTTGGGACTACTTGTGAGAAGGTATAAACAAAAACAATGAAATATTAATCAGAAAATCCAAGACAATGGGAACCTCTGTTGGGGAAGAGGTATGAAAGGATTTCAAAGCTGAAAATGAAGCTGTTTTGAGGAGTCTGGGACTGAGGTGTATATATCTTCTATACCTTTGTGGAGATTTAAATCTACAGTGTAGCCCAGACTTGTATGGCTTTTTAATCTGTTAAGTATTTAGTTAAAAACTACCCCACCAAAATAAAGAGAAGATGTAATAACCACAAACCACCAATTTATCCACCACTGCTTGTGAAATAAAGCATTAAATCTTTACTAATACATCAGGTTTATTCTTTATATTTAAAATGTTTTACAGTTTTTTTCAGAGTACATCTTTATATGAATTTCTCAAAACTGATTTTGCCAAAACACTGAATCTTCCAGCTTCTCACATTTAGTTCATTTTTAAAAATGGAAGGAGGCAGGGAGTAGTAGCAGACTCATTCATAATGAGCTACTGCAAATTGTGTTCTTGATATTCCTTCTTACATCCTTTGCCGCAAACATTTCACAGTTTAGCATGCTTCCAAATGAAGGTTAATGGTAGTTATGGAGAGATTAGCCCTAGAGAAAGCATAACAATGAGCTTGGATATGAGAAAGAAATTCTTGCCATTTCTTTGGTACCCTGTCATAAGGAATGTTGGAAAGGGACTAATAATGAAGTATGACACCAAACCATGTCCTGCTCTAACACAGAATCCCATTCATATACCAAAACGGGTGGTTCTGGTGTTAGGAGTCAGACAAAATTCTTCTATAGACTATTCTCTTCTTTTTCAGAACTTTCCATGATGAAATAATTTTCCTGTCCATTGGTATCTAAATACCTATGGAATATTGGTCAAAATTGTCCTGAGCTTTCGAGTTTATATGAAGGGGCAGCCCATTGTGGCAGGAGTGCCTTGACTTTGTGGCAACCCGGTGTTGGTATCCCACTCCTCTATGTACCATCTGTGTCACCCTGGAAAACTGGGGCAAACTCTCCTTGTTTTAGTTTTCTCATTTCAAAATGAGAGCGATTATCAGAGAGAGGTACTAGAGTTAAATCAACCAGTAAGCAAAGTGCTTGGCACATGTAGGTGCTCCAGGAAAGTGAGCTGCCTTAGATAGCTATTCTCTTTGGACAATCAAACAAATCCTATATCCCAATGTTCTCATCATCTTTTTTAGAACTGGCCAAAAACTAGAATCTGAGCTTACTAAAGAAGGGTCATTAACAGAGCAAGGTCATTAACCTATGATTACTACATTTCTTCAAAAATGTTTTAAGAGCATTTAGAGCAATTTTATGTTGAAGAACATTTTTACACTACAAGTAACTTTAGATTAATCTTAAAGTTCTTGTGGGAAGCCAGAAATTAAATCTGAGCATGATTGTGATCATAGGTAAATTAATGGTTTGAAAAAATACTAGAAACAAATGTGAAATCCCCAGAGGTTAAGAGACTTCACTTCATTTTCACCTACTCAATTTAAAATTTACATAAAAGATGCTTGGAATTTTTTTAACTTTATGCTGTTAAATATAGATATTATTTTGACAATTTGGAAAACAAAGAACTATCAGGTTTTTTTAATTTTGTGTTGCTTAATATAGATAATATTTTGACAAATTGGAAAACAAAGGACTATTTTAAACCTGGTTTCAATCAGCTGGTGTTCATTGGTGTCTCTTAAGTCCATGGTTTGCATTTTCCTTTGCAGAATATCAAATAACATGAAAATATTAATTCTTGCCCTCTAAGGGTTTACATTCTAGGAGATCTCATTCATCTGGGAGAAAATAATTATTTCATTTTGAAAACAGAAGGCAGATGGTATAATCCATTGGGTTCAGTTTCGAACAAACAAACAAAAACATTTTTTGAGGTGTAGGAAAACTAAAAGAAACAGATAAAAACATGTCAGGGGTTTTACATATAATTTGTCTCTATGGAAACATTCAATATTAAGTGTTAAATATGCATAATATTTACACATTTATTCTAAGACATCAATTGAGCATTCTTTTCCAGACTCCAAGATATTCCATTGAATTCAATAAGTATTTTTCAATATCTAGAAAATATTGAAAATGCACTGTTGCTGTAGTTTATCATCATTGTTTCACTTAATATTTGTTGAACACCTATCATGTACCAGACATGATTCTAAGACATGATTCTGTTCACACAACACCAGTGGCGTTGAGTTATTTTCTAAATCTCATAACACCAAGAAAGATGCAAGGATCCTCGAAATGTTTTGTCTGATCTTTTCACTTTATGATGAAGAGGCAATGTCAGAATATCTATAATGTGCATAGAAAAGCCTCCAGTGTGTATGTCACAAGTGCCCAGAACTATTTGAAGGCAGCCATGAACAAGAGATGAAATTAACATTATCACAAATATCCCACCCATAACTTTGGTTCCTAAACACAAATAAATTTCACAGAAATTAGGATTGGAAACTGATTGATATTTACTACACTTAGGAAAACTTATAACTGCAATTAAATAATACCAAAGAATGCCCTTGGAAAGATGCATTCTGAAGTAGTAGAAAGAAGAGAATCACCTAATAAATCTTTCATCCCTACTTTTACTCGCTTCCACACATGTTTACTTACAGCAGCCAAAGGAAACTTTTGAAAATGCAAATTTATGTTTTTCTGGACTACATAACACCTTCAAGGTTTCTCACTGCCTTATGATATAGCCCAAATCTTTATAAACATTTGAGATGATATGCCAACTTGACTAAACTATGGAGTCCCCAGATATTTGACAAATACCCAGATATTCATTCTGGGCATGTCTGTGAGATTATTTCCAGATCAGATTATTATTTGAATATGTAGACTGAGTTTAGCAAATTGCCTTCCCCAATGTGGGTGAGTATCCTCCAATTCATCAAGAGTTTGAATAAAAGAAAAAAGCGCAGGAAGGAAGTGAGAATTTGCAGCGCAACATGGGTCTTTACCTGCCCATATACTGAGACCTATAGCATTAGTGTGCTTATACTCAGTCTTTGGACTCAGAAATGAACTATATAACTGACTTTCCTGGGACTCCAGGTTTCAGAGAGTAGATTGTGGAACTTAACCTCCATAACTACATGAACCACATCCTTCTAATAAACCTGTTTATATATGTATCGGTACATACAGATTTGTATAGAGAGAGCTTTATAGATACATAAAGAGATCTTTCCACTGCTATATATAAATGAGATATACAATGATATTATATAGATGATAAAGTTATAGATATAATCTTATTGGTTTTATTTCTCTGGAGAGCTCTGGTTAATATAATAGAGTTTCCTTTTAGAGGTCCTCATAACCCTGATTTTGGTCATTCAGAGCATTTTCACAAAACAATTTCACAATTAATAATTTGTTTAATATCCATTTTCTTTTGTTAAATCTTGAGGACTGTGAAAACCAAGACCAGCTTTGCAGTGAAATTGAAACAGTAATCAAAAACCTCCCCAAAAACAAAAGCCAAGGACCAGACGGTTTCACAAACGAATTCTACCAAACATTCAAAAACAAAATAGTCCCTATATTACACAAATTCTTTCAAAAAATCAAGAAGGAAGGAGTACTACCAAACACATTCTATGAAGCAAACATTACTCTAATACCAAAACCAGACAAAGATAACACAAAAAAGAAAACTACAGACAATCTCTCTAATGAACACTGACGCAAAAATATTTAACAAAATCTTAGCCAACAGGATCCAACAATGCATCCAAAAGATGATAGACCACGACCAAATGGGATTAATCCCAGGGACACAAGGATGGTTCAACATCTGAAAATCAATCAATGTAATCCAACACATCAACAAAAAGAAAAATAAAGACCATATGATCACATCAATAGATACTGAGAAAGCATTTGACAAAGTGCAACATCCATTTATGATAAAAGCCCTTGAAATCCTTGGGATAGAAGGAACATACCTCAACATACAAAAGCCATATATAACAAACCCACAGCCAACATTATCCTCAATGGTGAGAAGCTAAATAGCTAAAGCCCTCCTGACTAAAAAGAAAGAAAACAAAGGAATTTCACTCCCTGATTTCAAACTATACTACAAAGCCATAATAACTAAAACAGTATATGGTACTGGAACAAAAACAGACACAATAACCAATGGAACTGAATAGAATACCCAGAATTAAAGCCGCATATCTATGAACAACTAATCTTTGACAAAGGAGCAAAGAAAATGCAGTGGAACAAGGACAGTCTATTCAATAAATGGTGCTGGGAAAACTGGACAGCCACATGCAAAAAAATGAAGCTAGACTACTGCCCCACACTCTGCACAAAAACCAACTCAAAATGGATAAAAGACCTAGACTTAAGACCTGAAACCATATAATTTATAGAAGAAAATATAGGCAATACTCTGCACGACATACATCTCAGCAAAATCTTTAACGACACATCCCCCAAAGCGAAGGAAGTGAAAGACAAGATAAACAGGTGGGATTACATCAAAATAAAAAGCTTCTGTACAGCAAAAGAGACATTAACCAAAACAAACAGACACCCTACCAACTGAAAAAAGATCTTTGCACACAATACATCTGATAAAGGACTGATAACAAAAATTTACAAGGGAGTCACACAATTCAACAAAAACAAAGCCAATAACCCAGTCAAAAAATAGGCAGAAGAGCTAAAAAGGCACTTCTCCAAAGAAGAAAAGCAAATGGCCAACAGATACATGAAAAAATGCTCAATATCACTTATAATCAAGGAAATGCAAATCAAAACCACTATGAGATACCACCTCACACCTGTGAGGATGGCACACATTAAAAATATAGGCAACAACATATGCTGGAAAGGATGGGGAGAAAAAGGAACTCTTCTACACTGCTGGTGGGAATGTGAATTGGTCCAACCACTATGAAAAGCTGTATGGCAATTCCTCAAACTGATAAACATGGAGCTTCTATATGATCCAGCAATACCACTTTTGGGAATCTACCCAAAGGACACAAAAACACTAATCCAAAAGGATACATGCACCCATATGTTCATTGCGGCACTGTTCACAATAGTATGGAAGCAACCCAGATGTCCAAAAATATAGATGATTGGATCAAGAAGATGTGGTACATATACACAATGGAATACTATTCAGCATTCAAAGAAGATAAACACATGCAATTTGCAGCAACATAGATGGAATTAGAGGGGCTCATACTCAGTAAAACAAGCCAGAAAGAAAGAGAAAAATATCAAATGGTTTCATTTATAACAGGACTATAAAGAAACCAAATAGGAGAGAGACACTTGGGGGGGGGGAGGGTAAGGGCACAAAATGGAGTAGAAAAGGACACAAGGGACCATGGAGATGGATCACGGGTGAATTTGTGGTGGGCTACCCAAGGGGAATACAAAATGTAAAGGTATAAATAACAATGAAAATACATATATTAAAAAACAAGACTAGCTTTGCTGTACACACTTCATCAGTGGTTTGGTTTTTTGACATATGTATCCCATCATTAACATGTTTCCTAGTATATAATGATAAATAGCTAATTATGCATAAATCGGTGAATGAATGGATATCATTTACAAGTTAGATTTTTCACTTATGAGTACCCCAGAATTATTCATTTACATGGCTTTTAGTCAAAGTATACTTCATCAACAAGTGTGAAATGAGGACACCTTTGTAATACTATTACTTAGCATGTTTCCTGATACATTGTAAGGATTTTGTAAATGTTGGATGGAGATGTATGAATGGATGCATGGATGTATGGAAGGATGAAAGAAACCAGATATGGCAATTAGACTTATCTGCAGTTAAAGTTTTTTGTTCTTTAATTTTTTTAAAAGATTTATTTATTTATGCATACAAGAGTAAGGGTTTAGGCCAGAGGTGTGAAGGGGGTGAGAGGATTCACCAGAGACAGAGTGGGGAGCAGAACAAGCAGACTGCTGAGGGGAGCAGTAGGCGAGACAGGAAAGGTCTGCTGCCCTATATGGGTTAGCTCCTTGGTTGGGAATCAAATTTGTACTGCAGTGGCTGCTGATAGCTTCATAGTGCTGAGACAACCCCTTGTGCCACAATGGAGGCCACTCTTTGTCCTTTTAAATAAGCATAATCATCATCCTCAGCAAAGAATTTAAGCAAATCTGCCCAGATTTGAAAAAGCAGTAAAAATTAAATGATGGGGAAAACAAAAAGTAAAAAACTTATTTCACCTTGACCTCTTAAAATCTACTTGTCTGTAATATGTGTTTAACACTTACATACTGAACTGTTAATTGACTTTACATATGTGTATATTTTATCACCCCAACTGTGCTATAAGCTTCTAAGGATTAAGGAACAAATTTTATGTTTTCTTATATCTTCCCCTCATCTTCTACAACAGCTGAGATAGCACCTTGTATAGGCGAGGATTTCAGCAGTTACTGAAGGCAGCATGATACAGCACTACACATTCATTTGGAATCTGACTGGCCAGTTTTTTAACATATGCCATATAAATAAAAGCTAGTTTTTTCTCTCTGGGTCTTGCCCAACCTTATTCTGAGGTTCAGTCTCTGGATTCAAGAATGATGCTGTTATGTAGGTTGGCAGGAGAGAAAAGAAAGATGAAAAATGACTCAGAGCTCAAGGTATTCAAGTCTAAGTTACAATGGCAATTGTGACAATGGTTAAAATGATAGTAAGTTTAAATGGTCATTGTGAGTTGAGATAGGAATAACTATAATTTAGCAATTTAGTTTGTACTAATAATTTATCCAGAAAAAGATTAAAATGCAGTTTCTAAAAGAAAAGATATAGGAGAAGTTTGCATATTTGTGATAAGTTGCTAAAGTCCAAAAGTATAAAGGAGCGTACTATCAAGTTTACAAATGATACTTTGCTAGATGTTAAAATTTCTCAAAAAAAAAAAAAATAACAAGGAAAGCACTAGATCCCATCAAGACCAAATAGAGGGTAGAAGGAAGGAGGAAAGTTTGAAGAGAGGGAAGCAGCTGGAGAGGGAGAGAGAGGGGGAGGGAAGAAGGGAGAGTTGAAAGTGGGGAGCTAAGTCAAGAAAACTGCAAAATTCTCAGATTTTGGGCCTCCCTGGTGGCGCAGCGGTTGAGCACTGTGCTGTGGAGCTGCCAGCAGTGCGCGATGCGGGTTCAACGCCCAGCCGGGGAGAATCCCACATGGTGCGGGCAGACCTCTCCTGCCTCGCCCGCTGCTCCCCTCAGCAGTGTATTTCTGATCTGCCTGTTCTGCTCCCTGCTCTGTCTCTGGTGAGCCCTCTCAGCGCCCCACGCCTCTGGCCTGTACCCCAGCTTATATAAATAAATCTTTAAAAAAAAAATTCTCAGATTTTATCAGTCGTACTTGAACTGCTCAGTTCTCACACTACCCACAAGTTTAGGGTCATTGTGTGTTTGAATCAGTCCTTGCACCTAACAAATCAGCTTCATGGGGAACTAACCTCCCTCTTCTGACAAACGAGATATAGTGACTGAGCTTGCACCCTCCCCCATACACATACTTTTTCATATGTAAATTACACTGTAGTACTATAGTCTATGCATCATAAGATTTACATAAGTTATGCTTTTTTAAAGTATGCGATAAAAGCAAACATAAATGGCAGTGCTAGCTTTCTCTGCTCATGAGTCACCATGCACACTTCCAAGGATGAATGTTCCCAGCTTGGAGACCTCTGAGCGCAGCAACTCTCAGAAGCCCCAGTTGTGTTTTCCATCTGGTGACTGTGCTTCTGCTGTCTTGATTTGCTTTCAGGTTTCCTCTTCCTACCTGCCCCCCAAGGGAAGACATCTTTTTCTGAACCCCAACCCACTTATCTGAGATCCAAAAACTTTGAATTTTTTCCAGTTTTCAATGCCTTCTTCCTGGGAGCATGAACCCAGCTCTTAAACCTCAACTACCAATAGGGATTTTGATCTGCAAACATCCAGAACACGTGCAACCAAGAAGGCAAAAGTCTCCCAGCTCAAGCACTGGTTCCACCTGGAAATTTCTGATGTTTTACCAAATCCTTCAGGGTGTTTGATTGCTATGGTGCTGCTCCTCTGAAAGTAAGACAGGGGTGTTGGAGCAAAGCGATCATCCAATGTCACTCCTAGCGACAGTAAGTACTTTTCTTTATTCTCAGTCACCTAATCCACATGCAGGGATATGTCATTCTGACAGACTAGAGCCGCACAAATCAGAGTGTTTATTATAATACACATCTAATATATCTTTGGTGTCAGTTGTATTGACTTTCCTATTAATCATTAGCATACTAATTAAATAAAAATTCATTTATTACCACATTTTAGATTAGATTGGCTTTTTCCCCCTTTATACCATCTGGTGTGTCTTCTTCCAGTACAATCTCTTTCAAATATGCAATCTAAGGGTTATAAAACTCTCTGAAAATGTAATAACCAGTACCACAGTTAAACAAATGCTTTCAGAAGACAAGAAATTGCTTTGTTGAGTTTCAGTCAGCCGTGAATCTGGTAGCAAAATTAAGTCAGTTTGTAATTCTCAACATTCCCAAATTGACATGATTCTCTAAAATCCTGAGTGAGGAGAGTGAGGAGCTTAGAGTTCTGGCCTCAACCCCTTTTACTCTAATATCCTGTTATTGCAAAGTCTTATAAAGGACTAAGTGAACAATTGTCAAAACAGAAAATCTAAGTAAATAACTTAAAGTCTTTCCAAAAGTGCTATCTTGAGGGGTCAGTAAATGTGTGTCTAATTCTTTATCTTACAGGCAATATCAACAAATAATTAAAGAAAATGCAAAAACAAAAATCAACTTACACACAAAAGGAAAAACTACAAGCAGTTTTAAAAGCAAAAACAAAACACAAATTATTCTAAACAAAATAACTTTTACTAAACTGTCACAAACATTAAAATGAAAATATAATCATTTAATAATTAACTTATCTCACTTTAAACTTGACAGGAAATTAAAAGAAAAAACCCAGGCTTAGAGAAAAAAACATGGCAGAATAAAGTGAAATTAGAATAGGAACATCCCACAGCACCTCATCATTTCAACAAGGAATATTTCTCTTTTTTTTAAGATTTTATTTATTCATTTTTGCATAGAAGAACTGGGGTGTAGGCCAGAGGGGTGGGAGGTGAGAGGATTCACCAGAGACAGAGTGGGGAGCAGAACAGGCAGATGTACTGAAATACACTGCTGAGGGGAGCAGCGGGCGAGACAGGAAAGGTCTGCTGCGCCATGTGGGTCAGCTCCCTGGCCAGGATCAAACTCAAACCACCATGGAGCACTGAGACTTAACACCAGGGAAGCCCCTCAACAGGGAATATTTCAATATTAGAGAAAATCAGTGAAAAAAATGAAGCTTGTAGTTTGACTATGTTTTTCAGTTCTAGAATTCTAGTTTAATTCTCTTTCAAACTTAAAATATTGCTCTTGATAGTGCACAGTTTCTTGTAAATGTTTGAGACTGAGCTTTATGTCCATAAGAGTAATAAACAAGGTTTATGGCAGTCTGCCTCTATCCAAAGTCCCATGACTTTGTTTTTGTGGCCTGTTGTTTATGCTGGTCCTCATTCATGCTTTCTTTTCAGTTCATATGCCTGGTTGTCTTTAAAAGTGTAATAGAGGGCCTCCCTGGTGGCACAACCGGTTAAGCCCAGCACTGTGAAGCTATCCAGAGTCACTGCAGCATGAGTTCAATACCTGGCCGGGAGATTCCCACATGGCGTAGCAGACCTCTCCTGCCTCGCCCGCTGCTCCCCTCAGCAATGTACTTCAGTTGATCTGCCTGTTCTGCTCCCCACTCTGTTTCTGGTGAATCCTCTCACCACCCCCACACCCCTGGCCTGCACCCCAGCTTGTATGGATAAATGAATACATCTTTAAAAAAATTAAAAAATAAAATAAAAGTGTAATAGATATCATAGTTGGAGGAAAAAACTTTATTGTAATAATGATCTTTACTTTACTCCAAGAGAGGATTTTCACTGCTTCTGCCAGGAGCTCAAGGGCACTGGCAATTTAGGAGCCACTTGATCAAACTTCAGTTTGAAGTTTTGAGCTCCCAAATAACTTAGAGTGTGGTCGGAGTCTATGCAAGAGTTGGATTATGTCTACTTCACAGTCACTCCCAGGGTGCAGACTTTTGTTGTTCCATCCACAATCTGTGGGTTTCCATGGACCTTTCTCCTTTGGAATCATTGACAACAGTTTTGATCCCCTCACTGCAAAGCTCTTGCAAGCACTGCTCCACCTCTCCAACACATCTTCTGGGTTGGTAAATGCTCCCACAAAGCAAAAGTGATCCCAAATGCCAGACTCATGTTTTTAGAATTCTGTCCACTTCTAGGTCTTGGCAAGGTAATTCCTTACTATCTTGTCAGTTCTTAGATGTTTTTTGAAAGATTTTTAAATATTTTGTCAAGCTTTTTTTGGTCAGTTTCAACAGAAGTGTTTGTCCAAATTACCTAGCCTTCATTAAAGGGCACACAACTCCAATCACAAATCCGGTTTAAAAAACTGCCGAAAATAGAATAAAATGGCAAGAAGTCAGCTTATATCATGGTTCTGTTAATGTTTTCTCTTGAACAATTAATATGTCATTGTTTTCTTACATCTAATTACAAAAGAAGGCAATGAGTTTCAAACAAATTTTATAATGGATTTCATTCAAATATGTATTGAACATAAAAAAAATAACTTCCATATAATAAATAACAAAATATCATCAGTCAACAAATGTTTTTTAAGCAAATTATGTGTCAGTCTCATTTTAGGTGTCTGGGATACAACAGTGAAGAAAACAAATAACTTCCTTGCCTTCGTGGTGCTTATATTCTGGTGCTAAGAGACAGATAATTTAAAAAGGTAAATTATATGGTGTATTATGTATTTGTACAGTCATGTATGGCTCAACAGTGTGAATGCATTGGGAGAAAGGCTTCATTAGACGATTTTGTCATTTTGTAACTATTACAGACTGTGATCACACAACCTATGGCATAGCCTTTTGGGAACACAATTAGGTAGGTGGTCCCTCATTGTCCAAAACATCATTAAATGGCATCTGACTGTATGTAGTGTATTAGAAGGTGGTGGTATGGTGGTAGGTACTCTGTTTTGGCATGTTAGAGAGTCAGAAAGGGGAGAAGAGTTACAATTTTCTAGGAAGTGACCAGAGTTGGCTTCAGTGAACAGATGAAATTTCAACAGACTTGACGGTGGTGAGGGATTACCCATGTGTCCATCTGGTGATAGAGGGAGTAGCCAGTGGAAGAGCCGAAGCTGTCACTGTGTTCATCTTTATCCTGGAACATGAGGGCAGCCATATGGCTGGCGAGGAGTAAGATGGGTCATGAGGAGGCAAAGATGAGTTAAGAGAGATAATGGGGGTGGGAGGGAGTAGGGCAGGTCCTATAGTTCTGTGGGGTCATTGTAGGAATTTCAGTTTCACTCTGAGAACAATAGGGAGCACTGCCCTGAGCAAAGAAGGGCCTTGAGCATTCTAGCTGGGTGCTTAGGTGGAAGGAAAAACAGCAGACTAGAGAGAAGCCCACTTCAGTAACAAAACAGGTCATACAGCCTCAATATTCTTTGTATACAAATATTACATGTATTTGTATGTATTTTAAAGTAAAACCAATGAAATTTTGACACGTTATATGTGAAGTGTGTGGAAAAAGGAAGATACTTGTCATGATTTTTGGCCTGAGCAACCAAACAGATGAAATTCCCATCTACCAAGAAGGGGAAAACTGACAGGAAAGGCCAGTTTGGGATGATTCAGTGTCTAGTTTAGGTTGACTTGGAACATTTCTGCCAAAATATAGATATTTGTATCCAAGTTGAATATTTGCACTGGAAGCTAACGTGAGAAATCTGAGCTTAAAATATAAGCTTGAGATTCTTAGCCTCATAGTTCATACTTAAAGTCATGGGATTTAATGAGATTCTCTCGGGAATAAAATAAAGAGGGAAAAAAGATGTCAAGGACTGAACACTCAAACATTAAGAGGATAAAAGAAAAAGCTGAATGGTGGAAAATAGGAGAGACTCTAAGAAATCAGGAAATATGGCCAATAATTATTTGCCTTCTAGCCACCTGTTGCCAGATACTTTGCCTCTTTTTCCACAGTTCCTTTACTTTCTTGAAATAGAAGTGATTTTAGTTACTCAAGTCTTGGCCATCAGTACAGCAAACCTCAGAATTCCTTTAACATGTAAGGTGATTTTCAGAATAATGGAAACAGGAGAAACAAAGAAAGAAATTTCTCCCACAGTTTCCACAGTTGTTGCAATAGCAGCTCTGTGTAAACTGTTACAAAATTGTCCAACGTCACTCCAGTTCCCTTTCTCTAGTCCTTCTTCTAGCCAGTGATCCCAATTCTTGTACAACGACCTCAAACTGACCACTGCCTAATACACTATTGCCCCAAACTTCTGTCACATCACTCCTCTTTGGTAAAATTTGCCTGTTCTGTGTCTTAGGACTTCATAGCCTTCCACTCTGCTAGGAAATGGAGGTGCTCTTATCTAACAGTGATTCCTTGTGTTAACCGCTCTGAAATATTCGCACTTAATAACTGTTTCAAAACTACTCACCTGATTAAAGAGAATGAAATAATGATTTTGTCTGTAAAGACTGGCAGAACTTCGCTATAAAAATGAAAAAAAGAGTGGGCACACTCCCACAATAAAAGGCCCTTCTCGAACCACTCATGAAGAATGCTGCTAATCAAGCTGGTCAACAGAGGTTGAGTAGTCTCCCTATTTAATCTAAGGGTAATTCTGACTTGGAATTTCCTACAGGCAAAACTAGACCACTTGACAAGTACTGAGCTTACATTAAGAAATGATGTACTATCTACAGTTTACCAGTCAATTTACAAACTCATTTCCTCTATGTATTAGGTTGAACCATGTGAAACAGCTTCTTAGTGGGTCAAAAATAATCAAATATTGATCTTTTAATTTGGTTCAATTTAATGTATCTCTACACATTTATTTTAACACAGAGGCATAATCACTTAGGTTTTGTTTAAAATCTACCCATTCGTGAGTACATAAATTCCCATGTCACTGGTGTGTCTCTTAGACCATATCAACTCAGCAAAATGTTTTCTATAAAATGCCATCTGTCATTGATATAAGTTATCCTAGGGTTTATTATTTAAGGCAGAAAGCCTATTGTAGGTAGATGTGTCCTTTAACATCCTGGGACACTAATAAGCTCTTCTTGCCATCCTCTTTGATCTTTTCAAGCCCATTTCATAGAAATGATTAATGTTCTCATCTTAGCAGCAATGGATTAATCTGATGCTCTTGGTTCCCTTCCCGGTTCAAATCATGACAAAATCCTTACACTCAACAATGTAATTTTGCCCCTTGATTAGGAGGACTTTTGTTTTATGGGTCCTTTTAGCAAGTTTTCCAGAAAGGGGGTAGGGGAGGCTCTGCACGAGTTTGCATCTCAGCTCTGCCCCTCAGTAACTATGTGACCTTGGTCAAATATTTTGTGGCACACCCTGGCTAGATACACATCAATTCTCTTTCTTCCTCTTCCGGAAACCACATAAAGACCAGGCTACCCTGAAACTAGGGGTGTCATCTTACTGAGTCCTTGATTATAAAATGTGTTAACTTCTTAACACAGGAGTTAAGAGCAAGCACTCTTCACACTCTTGCTGATCTGCCTCCTTGACAGGTACAGAGGATCGGGGTGGACCGTAGGGCCCTAAAGATGGCAGAGCCACCAGGTGAAAAGACCCTGCATCTCAAATGGCGACAAGGAACAGAGCCATCTTCACCTGGGCCTTCATTTCATTGAGGGAAATAAACCTTGATTGTGTGAGGCCACACAGATGTTGAAGTTATTAGGAGCAGGTACCCTACCCTGTCTAATAGATCCCCTAAACTTTTATTCCTTTATCTATAAAAGTAAGAAAATAAAAGCACCTACATCCTTGGGCTGATTATAGGATTCAATGAGATAACAAATGTAAAAGGTTTTACATGGTATTTGGCTCAGAGTAAGACTATATGCTGGCTGCATTGTAATTACAATCATCATATTCATCTCCATTGTCTTTCTCTCTCATATTTCAGCTAAATAAAACATATTCTATATCCCTTAAAATATTCCAGGATTCTAAATATAACCTTTTGGCTTTGCTCACTGGGCAGCATACTTACTAGACCTAACCTCTGACCCATACAGTCTGACAGCAGAGCTGATGGGATGTTGATAAATCTTTTCTGGCTCAGAAAAGTTTTCATTGGATAAGTTTAGACATTTTAATACTTATCAGTTACTGAATAAATAGCAAATATTTCCCATTGCTCTTGAGCATATAACTGTAGTTAATTCTCTTACAGATACTGTCTGACATATCTTACTGGCTATACATCACATATGTAGCAAGAAACTTTTTACCCACCATACATGCTCCTTATATTCTTATTGACTAAGTGCTATTTCTTTTTTTCAGTCTCAATTTTCCTAAACTTTGTGATCCCAGCTTCATTTTTCAAGGAAACATTACTTTTCATTTTAATTATTATCAACCACACACATCTTGTTCTTCCAGCTGCAGTTTCCTTGGCGCATCGTGAGATAGTAAGCACAATGCACAACGGCATAGACTAGAGCACTAGTAAGTGGTGTTTAGATAATGCAGAGTTTCAAAAGCCAGTTTCAAAAGCAAATCTGAGTACTTATCATCAAATACAACTTTATTAATTATACAATTAGTTCTTCTGAGGAAAAGTATCATTTAAACCAAATTCTGAAAGATGATGTTTAAAAAAACTAATTTCCAAATAGAAACAAGCAGCTTTCTAACACACTCTCCAAAATTTTCATAAAATTTCCTCAAATAAGTAATATTGATTTGCATTTGTAATGTCTCCTCTTTATCTCTTGTGATGTAAATACATACATAAATGCATACTAGAGACCCACATCTTGTATAGAAGTCACACAGAATATCAAGAATCACAGACTTGCTTTAGATTTAACTATTTATGTTACAGCTTAATAAATAATCATGTTTTGGCTTGCTTCATCTTTCCTAAAGGGAATTAAGGTGGTTTATAAATACATGTATAAAAATTTATGTATAATATAGTGAAACTATATAAGAATATAGAAGAAATTGGGCAAACGAAAAATGAAGAAAAATTAAGATGAAGTCAGTGAGTGAGGGTGAGAAAAGTAGCAAGTACTGTTCTAAAATTTTTCTGAAAACTAGCCATAAACTTTGTTTTGAGCCTCCCAGCAACCAGTGCAAACAGAGAAACATGATAAATCACAAAATTCACAAAGTACATTACTATAATGTTGTAAATGATGCCCAGGTTAATATCTTTATACTGAATAGAATAAATCTCACAGGTTTATTTATTTTAATTTCTAGTAATATAAAAATCATTTAACCCAACAGGAAAAATGTCAAGATAAAGGTCATATTACATCTTAATGAGTATGTAGAAACACTTGAACAAGGTCAAGACTGTAGTGTTATTATTTGTGGAGATGAATAGAACTGAATTTAATTAAAGTTCCCTATTGGGTTGATTTTAAGTATATTTTTAAAGACCAGAAAGTATCCAGGGTGGTAGATACTTAAAACGATGTTTCCAAACAAAACATTATAGAAACTGTATGAGAACAAGTGAACGAAGAGGTGAGGAGTATCAGAAAATTCCCTTGGTTAGAAGAAAGTAAGATTTGACAGGAAAGTCTGGTTAAGGGGACGGGGTAGGGGTGTGGGGAGCAGAATAGAAAGCATACTTGCACCTATTATGATAGGAGAGACAGTGGACACATAATATAGGGGTTTTAAGCACTCATACTAGTGCTTGATTTTAAGTCAGTGGGTAATAAGAAAGTGAAAGAGACTGACAAAGATATGTGAGAGCATAGTTGGTGAGCCATTCTAATGAAACCCACCAACAATTGAATGACAAAAATCAGGAAAAAAGAGACCCATAAGTGAGAAAGTTTCCAAGGTCCAACTGAATGTGACTTTGTCACTAGGACCTCACTTTCCTAATAGCTGTGAATTCATCAAGAGAAAAGTTATGTTTGGAAGAGAGATAAAAGGGATGGGAAGACAGCCTGAATCTTATGTCTTATATATCTGCAGCCTCAGTGTGCAAGAAGAGTATGTAGATTCAGATTTTTGTAAGGCATTAGAAAAAAGTACAACATTCAATTTGTTCATTTGAAATAAGTCATGGCGACTTAAATTTTATAAATGAGTGTGTGGTAAGGTAAGAAAAAGGAGGAATCAAATATCACCCTCAAATGTTAGTACTAAAAAACAAATAAGAGGGCTGTTTTGAACTAGAAAGGCAAGACAAGTATCGAACTTCTATAACTACAAAATTCTTTACGATGGAGTAACAAGAAAATAGATAGAGCCTTCTTGTGGAAAAAAAATAGATATATATACTTCAGCAAGAAGAATAAGACAAAATTGATAGATTCAAAAAAATGATGTTCTCTGTATAAAGCTAATCATTAAGTTTTAGAAAAGTATGATCATTTTAAGGAAGAGAATAAAAATGGAGACTAACAATAAAACTTAGTTTAACAGAAGGAACATTTGATTGGGAGTCAAAAGACTTGGGATTTGATATCAGCTCCAAAGAAATTCTCAATCAGAATTGCCTTAAGTCACTTTGCCTCTGGGTCCTGGCTTTCTCAACTGTAAAAAGGAGGTGAGGTGGATGAGATCAGTGGTTTTCAAACTCTGCTCTGCAGGCCTCAAGGGTTCCTGCCGGAAAGACAAGGCCATTAGACCAGGGCTGAGCCCCAGACCAGAGCATGCTATTAGCAGAGTTTATCTATTCCAATATTTTAGCTGTTATTTTCATAAACAGCTCTGACTCATGGATTCTTTAGAAGAAAGAGACCTATTACTTTCAAAAAGCTGGGAAACCATTAGATTAAATAATCTCTAATAATTTCCCATTTAAGTTAATTGCATACTTGAACAAAAAGTGTAAGCTGTTGCGTCCCTCTCACGGGTTGGAAATAAGCACAAAAAGTGAAGTAAAGTCTCATATATAGATATGCCAAGTCTAGTATCTAGGGCAGTTAATTATCAAGTCGGAGTTTATGTTTCCAAAAATTTTAAAGCCTCTTACGTATGAAAGATTTCAATCAGGTGATTTGATCATATTGCCATATAGATACCAGTACATTATATGTTCTCAATTTATGAAGTCATTTTACATAAAAATCACACGTAAACATTTGCAGCAGTATGTTTGGCATCTACGGGCATCTGTAATTAAAATGGCTCCAAAAGCATTCTGATTTTGGTTCCTAAATATAGGGTTTTGACCTTCTCTGAACTCTCACCTCCTTCTCTATTTGGCTTTCTGTTACTATATAATTCTGCATCTTCTAATTCCACTTGATGATAACAAGAAACAAATGTTATATAATGCAGAAAGTTCATTTTTTTTTCACGATAAATCATGAAAAATGTACAAAATTAACATTTGAATAACATGTTTGTCTTTTATTTTTAAGGTATCAATTTAAGTGAGATTAGCTCTATGGAACAGAAGTGAATGATAATTTATCTAGAGAATCTGAGCAAAATATTAAGTTGTGGTAAGGAATTTTTTCATTTCTCTCAACTATATCTTATAGCTTATTTAATTATATTTAATTTAATATAGGTCTTACACTTTTAGTTAGATCTTACTCTAAATATTTTTTATTTTTGATGCTTTTATAAATGATACTACTTAATAACTTCCAGTTCTGATTTTTTATTACTGATGTTAGAAATTTAGTTGTGCACATTGATCTGGTATCTTACAAATGTACTAAAAATCACTTATTGGGTCTAGTAACATTTTTGTGGAGCCCATTTTATTTTCACATGGATAATTATGTCATCCCTTCTTTTCCCTTTTTTTTTTTTTCCAAAAAGGAAAAAGAATGAGGAACTGTTCTGGACTGAAAAAAATTGACAAAGCCATGACCATTAAAATGCAGCACATGTTCCTGGATTGAATTCCTCTACTACAAAGTATGGCCGACTTGAATGGGTCTATGGGTGCCATGGCTGGAACGTGCCATCTGTGGAATGGAGGTCAGATAATACTCGTGGCATTCAAGGCCATGGAGCATCATGCCAGCAACCATTTGCTCAAATGAGTTTAAAAAAAAGTTCTTTGTATTACTCATAACTTTTCCAAAAAATTTAAACTATTTCAATTTTTTAAAATAATCATTTCTTATAAGAACAGTAAACACTGTATCTATTTTTTAAGCTCGATGCATTAGGTTGTCATGACAGTTAAATAAGGTAACAGCTACAAAGCATTTAGCACAGTACCTGTGCTAACACCTTAAAACACTAGGCTATATAGTACTATATATTACAGTATTAAATCACAAACACACACATTCTTCATCCCACTGGTAAGCGAGGACATTCAGATGAGTCAGATGAAAGGATTCAATCTGATGGTTGGAATTGCTCCTACCATGAAACAAATGTTAGGACCAGATGACCTTGAGGCACCATTTGTACTTAATTATATCTAGTACCATAGTGCTAATTAACATATTTTCTCAGCCCTTTCATAAGCATCCTCCTGATTAAAAATCATTTATTAGGCACAGTGCAATGTATACCAGGCCACCATACATTATAAAGGCTTGATTAAACATCACATTTTTCTGGGCTCCTCTCGTACGCTTACTCACTCTAACTTTATAAATGAAGAAGCTGAGTTGAAAGGTTTTACCCAAGGACACAGAGGAGGGTCATGGCAGAGACAAAAACAAATACTTGGAGAGCCACTGATCTTGCTTCCCCTGCTTGTTGCAAATGATCAGCTAAACTTAACGAAATTTGAGAAGGTTCCAACTCAGCTATGTTTAATAAGACTGGTGGCCCTAGTTCAATTTGCCCCTTTTCAACTTCAACTTTGCACTTACTGCTACATCCAAAAATACTGCCCCTAGGGCTTAATGCATATTTCAAAACAATTTTATAGCATTTTCTCTGTGCAAAAAGTGAAGTTCCTTTTTGAAAACTGTCAGCATAGGGGGGAAAAAAAGAAGAAGAAGAAGAAAAAGAAAAGAAAGAAAAATCAAACCACTCAGACCCGGTATCTAAATCTCCTCACACTGCCTCATTCCTGGCGCACACAGCTCACTTTGACATCAAGGGGCGGTCTGCCAGGAAAGAGCCACATGGACTGCCGAAGGGAATCAGAACCTGACCCTCTCATCTCCCACTCCTCCCCCTTCTCCAGGGCCCTGCTGCCAACTTAACAAACAGTTAATTGCCTTTTCATACAAAGAGTTTGACAGCCACTCTCCCACAAACAGCACTAAAATCTTACCCCCTGTATGGTTTGTGAAAAAACTGTTTCCATTTTTAGGAAAGCATAAGACCTGGCCCATTTTATTTAGAAATTAATAATAATTCTGAGTGTTCTCTTTTCTCCGTTCTGGAAGAGCAGTGAAGCAGTTCTGAAATGAAGAATTTACTACTGTGCATGCCAGGACAAAAACAGATGGACCAAAAAAGTTTAGATGGATGAATCTGAAAAATTGGATGACCTTTATTATACCCCAAAAGTTATAAAAAATTAGAAGAGCAAAACTTCCATTTGCCAGCAAAATTCTCTCCAATTTACAAATTTCATTTTGTGGATTCAGGCACAGGGGTATAAAGCTCACACCATTCTCTGGACACTCAGACATCACCAAGGCATCAACTTACCCTGATCTGACCTGAGAAGTCTAGAAAGATGTTCTGTTCATAAGCTACTACTTCCTCACGCCAAACAAAGAAGGAACACTGAGGAATTCAACTCATGATCACATGACATTCTGAGATTCCTAAAGCCAGATTAGGACAATGGATCTGTGTATTTCATTAGAATACAATTCAAGTGACGCCAAGAACTGGCTCCTTTCTCAGACAATCCAGTAACTTCAAGCTACTGTTTGTTTCCTGTTTGAAGCTACTCAACTAACAAACTTACCCATGATCAGTACTGATGTAAGAAATTGTAGGTCTATCAAATATAATTGGATGGGTGAAAATACAGCATCAATTACAAAATCACCACTTAAAGCATCTGCTGTATCAAAGATAAGTCAGTAGCTTATATCTATGCATATCTTTTGAGCAAAGATACCATATGAAAAATGTTTATTTCACAGACATTCTGAATAACTCCTAGGCAATGTGTAAAACATGCTGCTGTGGCTTTACAATATTGCTTATAAGATAAGAATGCTGAGACAGAGATTCCAAATCCAGTTTTGCTCAGTTTTTGTAATATGGGAGAATTACACTTCCCTACCACCTTTTATATGGGGCAAATAGTTCTAGCCAATGAGTTGCAGAAATGTGTCATTTCTTAGCTAGAGTATTAAGTTGCTTGAGTGAGATATTCTAATTCTACAATTTCTCAAGCATAGTTCAACTTGACACAGCATGATGACTGGTGGAATCATAAGATAATTGGAATGAAACTGAGGGTAGAGCCCCTGAAACCCCTACCCCATGAGCAAGAATTTTTTTCTGTTTTAATTACTATGGTTTGGGGGATATTTGTTACTGCAACCAGTGCCTGTGTTACCCACTTTATCTATAATATATGGTCTCTAAGTATCAAACTTCAGTGTGTTACATACTTTGCTTATAATATAGGGTTTCTAAGTATCTAACTTGATTCTTATTCCCTAGTCTGATGAGACTTAGCAGAAATGATGCGAGGGCATGTCAGATCTCCAGAAGAAATAAAAGGTGTACGTCAGGTCTTACAAAAGGAATCAGAGGCCATATCATCAATAGGGCACGGGGTCAGCCATGTGCATGCATGGGGGAAGCCACTGAGGATGGGGCCAGCAGAGTTAAGCATAAGCCACACAGGCTGACACCATAAAAAGGGAGCAATTCAAAGTTCCAAGGGAAAAGTTGAATCTTGAAACAAGCATAGGTAAATTAGGCACTAGATAATACTGTGAAATTTTACCAGTATTTGCTGTTGTTTCAAAGGGCTTGTATTGGCACCGAAGTAAACACAGGGACTCTCTGCATGTCCTAAAAAGCAGCACATGAATTGTGACCAAATAAAAAAAAAGTTCTCAATCTTTGAATTAAAATCTCTTGAAATCCAGCTAACTCTATAAACCTATTATTATCAATTAATTTTATTTATGCTTTTGAAAATAATAATTTATTCAGACTTTGTTCATCCCCTGTCCAAAATAATTGATCCAAACACCAATCACCAGCCCCACACTACTTAATGATCGTCTCTCATATTCTAAACAGATACCTTCTGCCTAAACAACAGTCATAGAATCATATTTTTAAATACTAAAAGAGACTTGGAAACTAAATCCAATTTTCAAAAAAAAAATTGGATAAGAAACAATTAAATCTTCAAAGCAATTACTTCAAGGGAAAGAAACAGAAAAAATTCAAACCCTTGGAATATTACTGAATAACTGCGGTTACAAGAAGGGGAAGGGAGTGGAAACAAAGGTGGAGGGGATCTAACGAACTATGATATGGATTATTGATATTTTGGTGGTGAGTGTGATGTGGTAACAAACATTTGAAGAAATGTGGACCTGTACTACTAAAACATGTATTTGTAAACAATAAATAAATAATTTTTTCAAAAAGAAAAATACCATTTTATAGCATGAATAAAATGATGAAGCAGAGAGGCCACTATACATTAATATAAACATTTCAGAAAAAGTATCTACTAATAATTAAATCAGAACACAAGCTGCTGGTATCCCTTAGTTGTTTTTTTTTTTTAATTATTAATAGCAAGATGTTATCATTTGCTCACATTCTTCAGCTTATTAGAAAATTTGGACTGTAATTTTGGATCCTGAGTCGAAAGAACTAATTAAAAGATAAATGTCACTTTTTCTCCCAACTTACACAACCAGAATTTTGAATAACACATTTGTCTATTGTGCCAAACCAAGAGAGAAAATAATATTCTATTGGTCTTTAGAGGACCAAAAGGTACTGATAAAATGTGTTTATAAACAAATGGACGTTTTATATTTACTGGGATTGCATGTATCTGCTTTTTTACAAAAGGCAAGGTGTTCTTCATCCTCTAAGCATATCACAAACATGAATGAATTCACTATTTTGGTAAATCCTAAATGACTAAAATTTTCATTGTCCCCATTTTCAAATAATATAAAGGAAATTTTGTATCATTTGTTTCCCTCAAATAAGACAATAATGAAAACCTGGTTCTCAACACCGGATCAATTATTTTTTCATTTTAAAGTTGTATTTCAGTTACAGAGTACAACATTTTAATTCCCTCCTGCCATCCCCTACTTTCTACAATTTTAAAAAAGGAAAAAAAAACCAGAAACTATATCAACAAACCCAATTATTAAGAAAACTGGCAAAATCAGCAAGTCAAAACACAAATTAAATAATATCCCCCGGCTCTTCTTTATGTAATTCATACACTCTTAGAATAGTCCTCAAATTTTCAGTCCTCTCAGATAAGATCCCACACATTAACAAACAAGTTTGTTCTTTTTTTATTTATGTCTTTTACATTACTGTGCATTCCTCGTAGGTTTCTCACCACCAATTCACCCGTGAACCATCTCCACAGTCCCCTCTGCTCCTCTCTCCCCCATTCTGAGCCCCAATCCTCCCCCCTCTCTCGCTGATTGTCACTCTTGTATTTGGTTCCCCTATATTCCCAAACAAGTTTGTTCTTAACTGCTGTTTTCAGGTAATGGAATATGAGCATTGATAACGAATATTTGTCAAGAGTTGACTATGAGCAAGCAAATAATTAATTCACTGTGTTGTTAGAACACCTCTATGAAGAAGGCTTGGTGACTCCCCCTCAGACCTCAGACCGTCAGCCTGGTGTCAGCCCCAGGGCTCCATTGTACTCCATACTTCTGCTCTTGTTAATCCAAAATTACGCCTAACAAGGAATTATCCTGGCAATTCTTCTGTGATTTTCCAGATTATAATTTAAAAATTACACACTTAATTTCACTTTGCCTTAGTGATTCAGAAAACATAATAATACTTTGAAGGATTTCAGACTCAATAACCATAAAATGGAAATAATAATAAAGCCTATCTCAAGAGATTTTCAGAAGATTGAAAATTAAAATAAAATACTACAACAGACCCTTGCCAATAGTATATGTTCGATAAGTAGTAATTATCTTTTGATTAGCTGTGTCAAGAATTAGTTATACAAGAATAAGTTATTATGATAGGAATTACAATTTGAAGGAAGAATACTTGATTCTCTCCTCTTAAATCTCACAACGCATTTCTTTTTCCCTTAAAATAATAGATTCCTAAAAAATTAGTGAAATTGAAATTTTTACAAAAGATATCATAACTTTCCATGTAAAGTCTTTTTTTTAAGATTTATTTATTTTAATACAAGAACTGGGGTATAGGCCAGAGGTGTGGGGGTTGAGAGGATTCACCAGAGACAGAGTGGGGAGCAGAACAGGCAGATTGATTGAAATACACTGCTGAGGGGAGCAGCAAGCAAGACAGGAGAGGTCTGCTGCGCCATATGTGGGTTAGCTCCCTGGCTGGGATCAAACTCAGGAGGTAGCTGGGACAGTGCTGAGACTTAAACCCTAGGCCACCAGGGAGCCCCCCAAAAAAAAAATAATAAAGATTTTTTGTACAGAGATCCTTTATTGTCTTAAGTCTAACTAAATTTCGATTTATATTGACTGTTAAATCTTCACATCTATAGTTTCTCCACCATCAGTCTCAATCAAGGCATTTATAATCAGTCAAATATGCAATTGCTCTGGAAATACAAATATTTATGGAACTTTAAAGTAAATCAGTTTGTAAAGTGCATAATCATGATGATTTTATGATTTCAAATTTTTATGTCTGAGTAGTAGGAAAGAACAAATTCTGAAAACACTCCATGTAGCTTTTCTTTTCCCTTGCTATGAAAAACAAGTCCTTAAATTTATTCCCTGATTATTAAGGCAGGATGAAAATTTCCTACGAATGACACATTCCTTTTCGTTTCTCCTCTAACAGAAACTGTACCCTGTTTCTTCAGCAGCACACTCTGAAATAAAGTAAAGACTCATTTTAAATATGAGCCTCATATCAATCTACTCTTCTGAAAAGGAAAGAGAAATAGGAACATGATGAAACTTAGTCCAAGGAGAGAGAGAACACCCCAGGCTATAACTTCCTGACTTTAACTCTTCCATCTCGATCCCATCTCATAGATGGCCAGGCTGTGAGAATGCCTGCCAACAGGCTGTGGCCAGCTAAGCATAGGATGGACACATATTCGATGTCAAACCAATAACATGTTAAAAACATCAAATGAGTAGCAGTTTGCTTTTTAAATTTTATTGAGGTATAACTTAAATACAGTAAAACACACAATTACAAGTCTGAAGTGTGCTGCTCGATGTAGTTTAGCATAATTCCTCGTACGTGGAATCACAGCCAGATCAAGATCTAGAACACCTGGCCAGAGGGACCAAGATAGTGACATAGGAAGCTTGTGAACTTCCTTTCTTCAATGCTTTACCAAATGTATACATGGAGCCTCTGAGAGAAACCCAAAAACTAGTTGATTGACGCTGACACATTAAGGAAATGAGGAAGTAACCCATGAAAACAGATAGGAAAGGCTGAGAGGTACAATCTTACCATAAAACCAATTCTGGTCCAGCTCCATACAATTGGGAGGAAACTCCAACTCCCAGCTTCTCCCTGAAAAGTGAAAGGTAAGAACCACACACCTAGTGCCCAACTTTTAAGATTCATGCCTGAAGGATGGGCCTCCCAAACACTTAGGTTTGAATGCCAGTGGGGATTGTATCAACAATTCCCACAAAACTATGGCAAACAAAGAAGCAATAGCAACAAAGTTCGCTTAACAAGTGCAAGTGCTCTCCCAGTTCCTGTTCTCCTAAGGCCCAAAGGAGCAAACAGGAACACTACTGGAAGGACTTTAGCTACATACTTTCTGAGTTGTTGCCTTCTCCTTCTGACTCACTCCAACAATCAAACCAAATCATCAGTTGTGAAATAAATAAGGTTTGAGGATCTAATATAAACAGGGTGATAGTTGATAACATTTATTATATAATTAAAATTTACTAATAGAGACCATAAATGTTCTCACTTAAAAAGAAGGTAAATGGCTGGGATTTCTCCATGGCTGGGAGAAATGCAAACTGATCCAACCACTTTGGAAAGCTGTGTGGAAGACCCTCAAACTACTAAAAATGGATCTACCATATGACCCAGCAACTCTACTCCTACTCAAAGGACACAAAAACATTAATTCAAAAGGAAACCTGCACCCCTATGTTCATTGTAGCACTATTTACAATGGTTAAAATGTTGAAATCTAAATGCCCCAAAGCAGATGACTGGGCGAAGAAGATAGGGTACATATGCTTATGGAATACTACTCAGCAATCAAAAAAGATAAACTCATGTCATTTGCAGCAATATGGATGGAGCTAGAAGGGATTATGCTCAGTGAAATAAGTAATAAGGAACAGAAAAATATCAGATAGTTTGACTTATAGGAGGAACATAGGGGAACCATGGAAGGGATCTGAAGAAAAAAAGAGAAAATTAGCAGGCAAACTATAAGTCAGAGGGGAGAGAGGAGGGAAAAGGATCAAAATGGGAAGGAAGAGCACAATAGTCTATTGTGACAGTTCACAGGTCTCTTGGTGGTGGCGATTTTATGGGGATACCACCTGAAAGAAGAAATCAAACATTGTCCAAAAATGAACAATGATGTGTGTATGTATGTATATATATATAAATATATATATATAAAGAAGGTAAATCTGTGAAGTGGTAGATATGTTCATTAATTTGATGGTGGGAAGTCTATCATAATGTATATATGTATCAAATTATCATATTGTACATCATATTGTACAAAAATTTCATTACCAATTACACCTAAATAGAGTTGAAAAAGAGGTAGAACAATTCCCATATCCCAATACCACTTTTAAATTATTTTTAAATTTTGCCAAAAGATGATTAGGGAGCAGAAATGGTATCCTGATGTGTAACAGTTAATGAGAGTCTGGTAGGGGAAGTGGAGTGATAAAGTTGGTGAGGTCAAAGGGTTGAAAGTACAGGTTTGGGAGTCAGAAAAATGTGCCATTTGTTATTTTTGATATTTGGCAAAGCATCCCTCCTACCCTGCAGTCCCTTTGTTACCAACCTAAGCAGATAATACTACTCGAACTAAGAGCCAAACAATCTCGCCACGAGATTGTTTCCACAAGGGAAGCCCTCTAGTAACGTGTGAGGCCACCATGGGAGATGGGCAAGTGGTACTCTAAAATGCAGGACCAGCTCCCCAAGTGGGGAGGAAAGGAAGATGAGGTAGGAAAGAAAGGAATTCAAGGATGCGTGGGGCATGAGATTTCTTCATCCTCAGGCCCAGAAGGGGCCTAGACAGTCTGGGGGCTGTCATTCATAAGACTGCTGATCATATTTCTGGAGCAGTCACTCTCCTCTGTGTTAACAATTTAAAAGGACCCAAGGGTGTTCATTAGGCACTGATGTTATCCGCATCCTCAAAAGGAACAGAAATACTGCATTAAGCATTAAGCACCCATCCCCATGATCCTGAGGAATGTAGTACAGTGGCTTCAAAGGCAGGAGCTCAGGTTCAACCACACCTTCACTTGCATTAAATTATAAAAATGCATGGAAAAGCCCACAAGGTGCTGGGCAGTATACAATAGGTAAAACCCCAACAAATTGTAAGTATCACCATTAAGATTAGTCATTTTAATATTCAGTAATGCACAGTCAGTTTAGGTAAAAACATCTTCCCTTTTCCTGACTACTCCATGTTCATGTGATAATGCCGTAGGGAAGAGTGACAATATTTTCATTCCTACTATTTTGATTTAGCTGTGGAGGGACAGTGTATTTCATATGAACTACTGTATCAGTATCAAATCGTGTTTTTAAAGCGATTGTTAAGAATTCTGAGAGTAATCTACCGTCTTTGATCAAATAACTACTATAATCAAAATAAATGTTCAGCAATGATCAAGCTATTCATTTTTCAGCACTTCCAGTGTTTTGAAACCTAAAATGGTTAGTTCTGTCCACCAAGCAATTAATATGTTCTACTAAACAAATCAGAGCTGGAGAACCAAATTAACACCTTTCAAGAGTGATATATCAGTGCTGCTTCTACAGAATGCTTTATGACCCTTCCACCTAATTTAATAGATAAATTCTAAGCATCAGAATGTCCCAGTATAGCTTAATTTTTTTCAGAGGCAAGAAAATATTTATTCATGTGAAATGTAACTTAGTAGAAAAATCTAACTCTTTTACTATATATTTGAAAATTTTCAAATCCTTTACCTTAATTCTAAAACTAGACTCAACTGATAGTTATTAATCCAGACAGAATTCCATTAGGAAAGATGTTTTGTGCAAGTGCTAAGAGCTGAGACAAACACACACCATATTCCTTTCTGGCGTCACATGACTGACAGTTTGAAACCAGCTCTGACCTTAGAACAGTTTAGACTACCAGTTCCTCAATTTTGTTATTTGTGAAAAGGGGACAATAATATTCACTTATGTCCTTGGGCTATTTTGAGGTTGAACTTCTTTATAGTGCAGTATTTCCCAGAGTGCATAACAATCTCAATTAGTGGACACTTTTGTTATGATGACAATGACGGGAGTGGTGGTGATGATCCATTTTAACAAAACTCTGATGTTCCAAGAGTTCAAATCACTTCTTCCTGTTCCGTTCTGCCTATAAATCAGATATATAATCAACAAAACCAGGAGCTTCACTCCGATAGAATCAGAATTCACCCACTTTAAATGCATTACATTACATTGAGTCTGCAGAAATCCTGGCAGTTAATAAATCAATACCTGTAATAGAAAGTATTATCCAGTTATAGTACTGTATTAACAATGTCACAGAGAAAATAAGGTAATGAGGCTAAATGATGACTCTCCCATTAAAAGCTGTGAAGAAACTGTTAAAGGAAGAACAAAAGTTTTCTCCTAAGACCTACTAGAAAGTAAACATTTCCATAATACTTTTATTATTTAGTTTAATCATCCAATAACCCATCCAGTGAGAGATACATCATTCACTTTTCACAAAAAAAAAAAAAAGGAGGCTTAGAAGTGTTAGTAACTTGTTTATGATTACTCAGTGTAAGAGGAGGAACTGGAGCCTAAATATAGACTCATCTGCCTCAAAAGTCTGTTTCCTCCACCTTTGGCCTTTTTTTTTTTTTTTTTTTTTTTTTTTTTTTTTT
>PVIJ01004072.1:0-51808 GCA_004024925.1 Scalopus aquaticus | reverse complement strand
AAGATCTATAATTCTATGTTTAATCATGTTAAATTAAGCATTTGTATGTGTGTATTTACATTCTGCAGGGCTTAACTAACCTAACTCTTTAAACATATTTATAAATACATGTATAATTAAATCCTTTACTCTGCCACTACTAATAAACACATTTGAGATTTCATTTCTTAAAATTTAACTGCTTCATTAAGTTTTCCTTTCTTCCTTCCTTTACCTCTTTACCACATATTAACTTTAGCCATATGGACAGTTTGGCAATAGCCATAGACAAAATGTAAGAAAACCACACAGTGTTATGACCAAGCCCCACTTTGGACAAATCCTTAAAAAGACACATAATACATGTGAGGAACAGAAAAGGCACTGAAAGAACCAGCCCTTCAGTATTTTAGACACACCTGTCTCCTAACCAAAGTCATTCACTTACTGACTTTATTGAGAGACACAAAGTGCTTGACACAGGGCGAGATGCTGTGGACACTGTGCCCACCCAATAGAAGATCTTATATTTCAGATCCACTAGATCAGGGCTCTGATTATAGCATGCACAAGAAGCAGTGGCTATAGACTGGATTCATCCTTGAATACTAAGCACTGTCTTATTCTGATATATTACATATAACTTCATATAAATATTTGCTGACATAAAGTCGCAGAATACAAGGAGTTATATTGACACCTAACAAAAGTTATTTTTAATTTCATTTTTCTATAGACTATACCTAGACAATTTTTCCGGCAGACTATTAGGATGATTACATCATCTTCCTGAACCTTTATTTATCAAGTCCTCATCAGCATCAAGATGTAGACCACTGCCATCCCTGTGCCTTATCATTTTTAATCTCTTTTTCCACCTTTAGTTTCCAAACTAACATGGACTTTGTCATCCACCTTGCAGTTTGGGGTGAAGGTCATCACCTGGTCATTTGTATTGATGTGTTTTCAATATAATAGAGACATATGGCTAATGTGTCCTTAATTGTGTTATTTTGTTGTGCTCGGCTGCTATCACATCTCCTGAATTTTCTTCAGCCAATTACTGTCAAGTGCATTTAATTTCTTCTATTTCGTGTTTGCCCATTGCCAATATTCTCATCCCCATAGAGCTGATATTATGCTGGAGAAATTCTGGGGTTTTATTTTACACTAACACAGAGTCACTCTGCAATGCTCTCTTGAAAGTGAAGCTATTTTTTCTGGAAGACCTAGACAGCTATTTTAAGAGCTGGTTTCTTTTAGCCTTTCAGTGTATGTCCAGGTTCTTTTATTCAGTATGTCACTGTCCTCGTGTTCCTCTTAATTATATGATAATGTGGAAAGGGCCACAGTAGTCTGAGAAAATAGGTCGTATTACTCTAGATGTCAACAACAAATGGCAATGCCATTTACTCACCCTCCTCCTATCAATAAAAAACACAACTGACATCTTAGTGGAAAGATCTGAGAGACCTAAAATCTCTGTACTCTGATAGAGTGAAATGTTTTCCTCCTTAATGTGCTATACTTAGCATAGTTTCAATAGTTTCCTGTTCTTCCTCAAAAAGTGGTATAAGAAACATGTATAATATCTTTGGTTTACAATACAATTGAAATACTTCATCTAGAAATTGGAATATACTGTGATTAGACTTAATGTGCAGGACACTATTCTGATTTCTTACATTGCGGTTTGTTTGTTTGTTTGTTTGTTTGTTTGTTTTTTACCATTGAAACTGAGCAGGTTATTTCCTCCCTCCAGGACACAATTTGAATTTCTTCTTATGCCTTTAAATTTTTTAAGTGCCTTTTTCCCACAAATTTCAAGAGTTGATTTCAAGATGGATTTTACAATTTGCATCTTTTAGGTTGGATTACATCTACATTTTTAGTGCATATCCTAAATGTACTAAGAAGTGAAACGTTTTTTAAAAACTCGCTATAACAGCTTAGTCTAGATCATAATTTTCATAATTTTAGCTATTTAGGGAAAACATTAACATTTCTTTAAAATAGCACAATATTTCATCATGAAATTTGCAGTGCATGGATACCAAATTTCTCCACAAAGATTTTTCAAAGATAGGAAGGCACCAAATTTCTCTACAGAGATTTTAAAGAGAATATTAGAAGTGGACTTAGGATGCTGGGTGGCAGCTGGTCTGACATGACAGGCATGAATAAATGTGCCAACAAAGCCCTTATGGTTTATTGGGTAATTATGGGAAGTGGCATTGCTGCCAGCCAATCAGATTCCTGGACAGCTACTTCTAAACCCACTTACTCTTAAAGTAGATCATTAAAAATGCACTTCGGTGGAAAAGCTTTGCTCCTACTTGACATAAATAGTCTATTTGCAAAGTTAGTCATTTGGTCAAAATGCAGCACATCAGTGATGGTACAGTGAACAAGCACCTCTATAGTACACAAACATCTTCCATTAAAGGCATTTCAGAGTGAAGCTTTCAAACATGAGAGGAATGAATGGGCCTGCAACGGACTTGTGCCCATCCATTCCCATCCATAAAACCACATTTGACACACAAAAGCGAGTTCATTCCATTTTCTTGCAGGTTTCTGAAATGTAACTCTAGAGTTTATGTGCGCAGAGCAAATTGAGTCACTTTTTTTTTAATGCTTAACAGAGGAAGTTTTTTTGTTTTTTTTTACTTGAAAACACAAATCTTAATTCCTGGAAGCTGTTTAAGTCCATTTCCTGCCATACCACTAAACAAAGAGATGATGACTAAAAAGCTTTCAAAAAATCCCTGAAGAAGATTGGAACTCATATCTGACTGACATGAAGGTAATTATTCCTAAATATGCAATCTTCCCATGCCCAAAATTTCAAAAGTCAAGTTAGTTGTACATACTGTCTTGGAAAGAAGGGTATTGGAAAAATCTCAATAAAACCATGAAGACTTTCATCTAGATTTGAAAAATTATTTTAGAAACTATTTTTGGATTCACGTGAATATGAGATTTATTTTCTACTATGACATTCACCTTCATTTCCAGATGGATATTGATATTTAATCCTCAAAATCAAGCTTTTCAACAAAAAAAATTTTTGTCCCCAGCAGAGGTATACATGTTAAAGTCTAGAAAGTTCTGCCAATAAATCTATTTGACTCATAACTAGGGTCAATGCTCAAAATATTTATCCCTGGTTGGCACGGGTACCAGTTAATCAGAATGGATTCCTGGATGCTGCCTCACAGGAGTAGGGTCTGAGAATTGTGGAGTCCCGAGGAATGTGTTCTGGCCAAGGAGGCCAAAGAAGCTGGAAAGGACCTAGGTTTTAAGAAAGGACTGATTTACTGACCATTTCAGACATATTTCAATACTTTACAACTATTGTAGATAACCATACTGACTCACATCAGCATTGCTTCTGTCTGTTATCACACTGGGGCTAGACCTAGGGAAGAAAACATTCAGAACAGAAACTGATGACTTGTATTGAAACTGTAGATGCTGATCAAATGCATCTGAGCTTTTCACATCAGAACACAATAAGGCAAGTAGGAGAGGAAGGGAAGAGGGGAGAGTGAGTTTAGGGGATAACCATAACCTATCATAGCAACTAGAAGATTTAGCACTGTGGATTTAAAGGAAAGGGAAGTAATACAGACTAGAAGGGAAACCTTAACCAAAAAGGGGATTAAGGAGGTAAAAGGTTTTTTTCTCTGGCTAACAAGAATGAAAAGCATGCAGGACTCCAAGTGCAGTGAAATCGGCACTGGTTTTCATCAGCCTCCTAAATCCAATTGAAACCATCATTCTATCATCAAAGCAATAGATGAAAAAGTTTACACTAAAGACAAAGCACCTGAAGTAGAATCACATCATCAACCCAGGACTGATGAGACACTGAGTGGATTTTCTATTATATTTCTATAGACTGAACATCTGTCTTAGAGTGAGCTTATTCAGCCTCAGCCAAAAGCTTTCATATCCAGGCAAACTCATCATAATCTGAGGGCACTGAACTGAAAGATACTCTGAGGAGACAAGACAGACCACTGGGAAATCTTCTAACTCAGGAAAGCTTATCCTGAACAAGAAAAAACACTCTGGACGAAGCAGCATGAGAAAGAACCTATGGCCTAGCAACAAGGTTCTTTTAAAAGATTAGCTCTGACACTATTGCTATTAGGAAAGTGACCTTCCACTTTCTGAAGAGGTACTAGGTACCAGTGGGTCACTGGCTTGTTAAAAACACAGAGAACTCTATTGCTGAGGTGGAGGGAAATTTATGTCCTTCTCATTTCACATAATGGGTGTCAATAAATGTTGGTAAAAGAATAAAGGAATGAATACAGCCAGGTCAATTTATTGTGTTACTCTGAAGATAAGGAGTTTTGACTTAAAATCTCTTCTCTAAAAATATCAGTGAGGATGAGTTCTAGAGACAATAAAACAGGAGAGATTCAATACCTGCCATAGGCAACCTTTCAAGAACCCTTTAGAGAGCGTTCATAGGATCCTGGAATGCAACAGGCTGAACTGGAAAACGATGACAACATACTTCAGAAAATATTGGTCTCTTCCATTTCTATGTGCTGGCCATTTTTTAGGCTCTTTTACAAGGAAGCAACAATTGGAAATTACTGCAAGTAAACAAATGAAATTTTATGTCTTAGTTTTCCCCAAAGAGATTTAAAAAGAGAAGGCTTATGCATAAAATAATAACACTTTGGAACAACCATAAGTTAAAGTTGTGCTTTCTTTCTCTGGGGAAAATTGATACAAAAGTTCCCAAATTTTAAATTCTAAAGTGTTTATGCAAATAAGTTGCAGGTGTGGATGAAAATCTATGGGGTTTTCTCATCTGCCCTTAAAGTTCTACTTCCAGACACTTGATCACAATTGGTCTCCATGAGATGCTTGTAGCTATCCCTCAAAGCAGTGGGATGGTTAATTTCACAGAAAGCCTTTCCCTGGAAGACAGAGCACCTTGGAATGATACCACATTGGCCAGAAACTCTTATTTCCTGCAGTATAGTATCCATCCAAGAAATAGTCACTCCAAGACCAATATTGCCAAGAATAATACAGACAAACATGTTGGCATTCACAAACTTTGAAGCATAAGTTGAAGCAGCCTACCACAGCAGAGAAAGACATGCATTTCCACTTCTTTGTCTGGATTACCAACTACACACCTGAAAGATTTTAGTTAGTCCACTAATAGTGAGCAAGAACCAACTCAAGGAATAACAGGTTCTCTGAAAATGCAAAAAGTAACTCATGCTCCAAGATCTGGGCAAAATCTGATTCTATACAGAAGGGCAAATCCCAAAAATGCTAGACCACACTTGCCAGTTTCTATTCTACTGTGTGATTGAAGTTAAACACTAAGAACAACTGTCCCCAAAAAGACAACTAAAATTATAAATTAACCTCAGTTTAAATTCAGTAGGAAGTACAAATTTGGTAAAGTTAACTCAAAGCTTTTCTTATTGATTTTTCAAATGCCATCATATCAAGAATAGAAGACTGATTAGAGGGAATTATCATGGTCCACTTTGTGGACTTCTATCCCTTAGCCTTTTTAACACAGAAAGAACAATGTACAGAATATACAAGAGATTTAAGTATTGATAGACATAGTATACTTCCTTCAACTTAATAGCAGGAAATCCTGGTCAGAACTTTCTAACATCTTTCTAGACATCTTGGTAAGTACAAACTCACCTAACATCACCACAAACACATTAGTACCCACCACCTTTTCTGGTTAGATTAATTCCTTACTATAAGAGGAGCTCTCCTAAAAGGATAATTTCACTTTAGAAAATTTTCATATTTCAGTCTATAAATAGTCCCTAAATAATAAGTGTTTTGGCACACTGAACTAATAATTTAGCTTACGAAGCTATTAGTGACTAAATTAATACAATTTCATAAGTAACCAAGTTATATTCTAAAAACAGTTTACTGCACTGGACTAATCAGATCACCATACTTTCATGCATTAGGTTGAATTTCAAAAGTCAAATTTTCAGATACTTTATAGCAAAGTTTGAGTTGGAGAAAAAGACTGGCAAACACCCTGCAAAGAATGTTAGACATTGAAATCACAAGGCCATAAAAAGAGGCAGAGTAATATTAAGAAAGATATGTAAGGAGAAAATATCTAAATACCTTCTAAATGAGATTTGAAAAGGAGATGGGAAAGCAATGAGGTGTAAAGATAAGACAAAGGCAAAATTTCAGATTCCCAGATAAACAAGCAGGCATCATTCACACCCTGTGAACTACATGACACAGAGAGGCTATCAAACCTTACAAGGAGCAATCTCCCACCTCATGTGATAATTATAGGAGAAAGTCTAGTACTTGCCCGCCTTAGAGATAGTTAGATTTCTAGTTTTCCGTCTCACTGCTCTAAGGAATCACTTATGCAGGTCCAAGTCACCAGAGACTAATGGATATTCCCCACTCCATAAACCAGCAGCCACTTTCATGTGTTTCTAGGGAGAAGACTGGGAAGGGAACATGAATACAAGGTTTTATACATAACCAAAACTATCATTCACCAATAGCATTGATGTACATACACTACCACATATAAATCAACTATGTGTTGTTGGACACCTTAATACTTAGGCAAATATTTATCATGTCTGGTTGTGAGTGAGTACAAAACCACACCAAATATGAGAACCTTCAGGTGCACTGGGAAAAATCATTGTGTAACAACAAATTTAAGAAAATAAACCTTGAACTTCAAGTGCCTAGGACAAAGAAATATTACTGGCTGCTCAGGACTCATATCTGAGTTGAAAGTTGAATAAGATTACTTGTAGACTCTTCTTCCTGCCCAAAATACCAGCTTTTACCATTTTATTATTCACCAGTACCCCCACTAAATGAATTTTTCTGTTTTCACTGAGCAGGAAATTTTTCTTATTAATACTCAAACTTCATCTTATAAAGTATTAAAGTAGCACCAAAGGAATAGGCAGGGGGTAAAGAAGGAAAAAGCATATTTTTAAAGGCAAAAATAATATTAAATGATAAATAATCTTTCATTTGCTTGACTAGACCCAACATACTAGGCACTTAATGACACCATCTTCTACTCAACTGAAAGGACCAGTCCCACTGAAAAAATGGATGGAAATCCAAATCTTACAATTCTGAATTTAATTCAAAACCGTATGAAATTAACATGAGAATATAATGACTTGTTGGTTATTACAGCTTTAGCCCAGTAATCACTATTTTATTTATGTATTTGCTTCACTTTGTTTTTTCTTATTTCTGTGGATTATTGTTTATTGAGTTCAGCAAATTTACGGATGAAGCTGGCTGGATATTTTGCTCTGCAGCCTATAATTTAGCGGTCAGACACCTCATATTCATTTGGCAATAAAGCCAGAAGTCCAAATGGTGCTTCCTTTTTACATAGTCAGACTATTCCTGTGGTTATTTACAATGCAGGAATAGAAAATTAACCTCAGGTGAAAGCATTTAACTCATTGACTGGAACAAACCTAAGGGCTTCTATGAAATGGTGTGAATCTGTTCCTTTCTAGACTGTGTGCCTGAATCAACATGAAATGAACTGGCTCACCCTGAACTAGGATTCTCTGAAATTTGAGGAAGGTCATTTAGCCAGCTATTTGGAGAAGTCAATATTATTTGTTGCAGTGGTGAAAGTGAAAGATGGGAGTTAATTTTACTTTAGTAAAATATTTTGTGAACGAGGGTAAATTGTTTTTAAAAGCATACTTCCTGTTTACTTTTTCCCTTAATGGAATAAATTAAAATTTATTTTTTATCCCCTCTAGTCCTTACAGAAAACTAAAAACGAAACTAACAGAATAAAAGTTCTATGGTAGCTTTGAAAAGCAGCACTCTAGCAGCCACTGGAGAAACAGAACAGAGTTGGAGCTCTGTTCCCAGAGAATTGTCACCGTTTGATCTGTTTGGCAGTTAACTGAAAAACACCATTCTCAGAGTTTGTCTTTATTTGACATGACTCAGACCTAACTCTGCAATCAGCCCCACATTACAGAGCATTTGTCAAAAATAATAAATGACAAATTGCTTAACATCGCTGCTGCCTGAGGCAGCATTACCAATGGGGGCTAACAAGAGGCTGACTAAAAAACTTAAATTGAAAAACTGGGTAACAACATTTCCATGCAGGCCTTGAAAAGTGCTGAAATATTCCTGGCAAGCAAGAAAGTTATGCATGTGAGCAGGACTCTGTGTATGCCCAGGACCATACGCATGCCCAGAAATGATCTAAGAAGCCCAAAATATCATGCTTCAGGTTGACATAAGACTCTTCTGAAGCAGAAAATGAAGGCTAATGCAAACTTATAAATAAACTAACACATCATTAAAAGTGCAACCCAACACACACACATACAAGTCCCTGAGCAAAAACATGGGCCTCATTGATTTAAGGCATTTAAGTAAAGCTCTTTATAATCACTGCCTGATCACAAGGTAACCAAGTAGATGCTTCAGTGGTTACACACTACTTACCAGAAATAGTTCAAGCATATCACTAAGTGAACAAACAAAAAACAATAACAAAATTTCAGGGGTAGAATAAGAAGTCGAGAGATATTTGACATCCACAGTGTCACATTGTCTAGATTACAACAGAAAAAATACACTTTATATGCAGACACATACACAGGAAAATTTCAATAATAGAAACTCTCCCTATGGAAGATCAGATGTTGAACTTACTGACAAAGGCTTTAAGGCAGCTAAGGTAAATACACTCAACAGACTAAAGGAAATTAGGCCTAATAAAGGAAATCATAAGAATAAAGACTCACCAAAAAGAGATTATCAATAAGACATAGAAATTATAAGGAAGAAGAAGGAAGAGGAAAGAAGAGGAGAGGGATAAAAGAAGAAAGACGGGGTGATAAATGAGAAAGAAAAAGAAGAAGAAGAACTAAATAAATATTCTGCAGTTTCAAAGTACAATAATGAAGATGAAAAATTCTCTAGAAGGACTTAGCAACAGATTTTAACTAGCATAAGAAAGAGTCAGCAAACTTGAAGACAGCTCAATTGAGATTATCCAAGCTGAGAAAAATGAAAAAAAAAATGAATACTGTCTCAGAGACTTGTGGGATACCATTCAAGCATAGCAGTATATTCATAATGTTAGCCCCAAAAGAAAAGGTACAGAAAGAATATTTGAAGAAATAATAGCTAAAAACATTCTAAATTTGTTTTTAAAAATTAATCTACATGCCCAAGAAACTTAGGAAATTCCAAGTAGGATAAAGCAAAAAAAAAAAAAAAAAAAAAAAAAAAAAAAAAAAAAAAAAAAAAAAAAAAAAAAAAAAAAAAAAAAAAAAAAAAAAAAAAAAAAAAAAAAAAAAAAAAATACACACTTAAAGATATGGAAACAACCCAAATGCCCAAAAATAGATGACTGAATCCAGAAGAATGGTGATGGTTCACAGGTGAATCAGTGGTGAGTAACCTATGGGGAATACACAATAATGTAAAAAATATAAATAATTATAATTAAAAAATAAAAATAAACTAATTTAAATTAAACCTAAAAAAATGATTGGTACATATACACAATGAAATACAATGAATACAATGGAATACTATTCAGCAATCAAAAAAGATAAAGTCAGGAAATTCGCAGCAACATGGGTGGAGCTAGAAGGAATCATGCTCAGCGAAATAAGCCAGAAGGAAAAAGAAAAATATTGAATGATTTCCCTTAAAGGAGGAATATAGGGGAACTAAATAAGGGATCAGAAGGAAAAAAAATAATGATAATGATAATAATAATAAACAAAACTAGCAGGCAACCATAAATAAGAGACATTCTGTGAAGGAAGGAGAGGAAAAGGGATCAAAAGAGGGGAGAGAAGAGCATAAGGTACTATGGTGGTGGTTCGTGGGTGAATTGGTGGTGAGAATTTTATGGAGGATATACAACAATATAAAAGATATAAATAAAAATATATAAAATAATAAAAAGTTAAATTAAATTAAAAAATAAATAAAATAAAAAATATGCACCTACCCATATCATCGTCTATCTCTCTAAAGACAAAGATAAGGAAAGAATCCTGAAATCAAGTGATATCACAAACTTGAGATCCTTAATAAGATAAGAATCTGGCCTTTTTCAGCAATAACAAACTCCCTAAGAAAGCATGCCTTTCACAAAGGATCCCTTTATGCATCTCCAGAAGAGAAGAGAAAACACAAGAAGAAACACCTGGTCCAGAGGCCCAATTCCCATTTCATGGATGTGAAATGCCCAGGATGCTATAAAATCACCACCATCTTTAGTCATCCACAAACAATAGTATTATGTGTTGTTTGTGCCACTGTTCTCTGCCTACAGAAGGAAAAGCAAGGCTTATAGAAGGATGCTCCTTCACATGGAAGCTAAAGGACTCAGGGAGACTGACTACAATTATTAATTCAATTATTTGTTATTAACTTAAAATTTTATGTAACTATATACATATATTGATACTTGCACAGGTCCAATTACAAAATATTAGTTAACAATATGAGTTCAAAGATTAAAATTACAAATATATTTTCACTTAAAATATGTGAAAATTGTGGTTATTAAAACAAAACTCTTACAAATAAATAAGTGCAAAAGTATAAATCAGAACTAAGAAATATCTTGAAAAGTCATATAACATTTAAAAGTCACACTAACACAGGAAACAGCCCAAGTAAATGCAAATTCCAATCTCGACCCTTACCTTGTGAGCTGGAAACCGCACTTCAGTTCTCAATGTTTTGTGAGTTTTGTCTGTCAGTGAGGGCTAAGGGGCGCTGGTCTGTTACCCTGTATGTCTAAAGTCTTCAAGTTCCCACCCTACCATTTATTCGTATAAGCCCTTCCATTCCTGATGCTGTCTGTTCCTCTGACCTCTTATGTTTTGAAGCCCTTCCAAAATTCTCTGTTAGCTTTTTGGGACTTTAGTATATCGTAAGAGTTAAGGTTTGGTTCATTCATCCAGTTTCAGCAGCTCCTTCGCTCTACCAGCACTTTCCCCACCCCCTCATTACCTTTAATGTGAACCTACTGTTTCAGCTAACAAACTGGATACTGCACCTATTCCTACTCCAAGAAGGCCGGAGCCCAACCCGCAGGAAGTAGTGGAGATTTTGGCAATAATACTCCCATGGTAATCAAATGAGATCATGTCTACAAATGTTCTGCATAAAGATGAGATTATATATTAGTAATCACAGAGAAATACCTAAATAACTCATGTGATAGTATCTATTGTGCCTCAGCTTGGGTTTTTGTAAATGTTATCTTCATCTATGCATTATGCTTTAAATCTCTGCTTCTTCTATGATGACATTAGGATCTGTCCCAAATGAGCAGGTAAATTATTTGTCTTTATTTACAAATCAATCTGCTTGTGGAAGAAAACACATTTACGAATGGTACCTCACTACAGAGAACTACAGATTTTAAGAGATGAAAAACTGGGGGTAAACTTTGTTTAACAAACTCACATGGTTGAGGACAACTCACAAAGTGTATTTACAAGTTAGGCTCAAATGCCTTTCAAAATACACAGCCATTTGTAGACCTGGCTCCACACAGCTCCTCTTCTCCCTTTGAGAAGTCTCTCCCTGGGGTCCCATTGGCCTTCAGCACACAGGTTGCAGTCTCCTCATAAGCAGGAGGCAATCCAATTCAGAGGCCCATATAGATGCACTCGGCCTCAGCTACTTTATCTGCCCAACCCTGCACCAACCTATGCCACATTCCTTTGCCTCCCTGTTTTCCCCTAATCTCTATTTACCTTTTTATAATTATTCTCAGCAGAAACCTCCATCACTAAACCATTAGCCCATGAAACCCCATGAAACCCAGGACATGATTCCAAATGCCAGCTAACAGTAGCTGAAAAATGACAAATAAGAAATGGAATTCTGCAATCACTAAAAGTTTAAAAAAAAGTTAAACCATTTTTTTTAATTGATAAGCAATTTAGTAGATATAGTCAATAGAGGCTTGTAGAATGAAATTTCGAGCTCTTTGTGCTGAGTCTATTGTCATGGACTCTACTTAGCCAATTTTTTTAAAGCTGTCTTTCATATCCAAACACTGTCCTGTCCGTCAGTTAGAGTCACTTACTGGCTCAGTCACAAAAGCTCCCTGTCATCTCCGGACACAATTCCAACAGCTACCAGAACATCAGTTCTGTCACTAACACTTATTTCTTTTCAACCTACATAAGATTATATTAATTTAACCAGGCTAGAGACATTCTTTTTCTGTTAAGATCAACCTTGAGGCTAGACCTGTCCTCACTCTGAGTTTTTCTGCAGGGTCCATTTCAAGGGCTCTTCCTCCCACTCCCTTCAGTCACCTTAGTCAGTGTGTGTGTGTGTGTGTGTGTGTGTGTGTGTGTGCGTGTGTGTGTGTGTGTGTGTGTGGTGCCATGCACAAGAACACAAAAAATCTTTCCTCATTTGACACTCCAGTAACTTTGGAGGTGAGTTACTTTAGGAGGTGTGCTTTTGCTAAATTACAACTGGCACATTCGGGTCAATTATCCCCCCTCTATCTATCTGACATATTTATCTCTCAGGCAGCGAGAACTTCTACCTCCCAGAACCCCCACTTCTCAGATGATACCTCAGTCAAGTGACTGCCTCAGCTGCCAGGTGGGGGAACATTCCTGAATATCTCCTTGAAGAACCCCACACACTTTGCTTTTCTTGCAAGCGAATCTCACATACATCATAAAAACTCATGCAACATGGAAAGTGATTGTTTTCCACCCACAGGATACTTCAGAAAGTTACCATGATTTATGTAGATGTGACACGATACATGTTCATGTTTGTTTTCTGCTTTTGCTAACATGACTATAAGAGAAATAAAGAAGATCAAATATGGTGCCCAGTTTATGGATTGCTTTCACATTCCCTCCCCGAATGCTTCCTTTTCTCTCCTGCTGTCTAACAGACTCATTTTCAGGCCTTCTCACTAGGTTAGTGTATTGGTCATATTATAGACAAGCAGCTTATCATAAAGACTCCAAAAGACAACAACATAGAAGATATTTCTCTTTCTCCATAAACAGCCTGAGGTGATGGACAGTCCTGGGGGTAGGAGAGGCTTGGTAGTTCTGTTCCGTGATATCATCCTCTATTTTGCCCCATTATCTCCAAAATGTTGTCCTCATCCCATTTTCTGAGCAGGCTAGCCACCACATGTACAAGGAGGAGAGAAAGTAGAGTAGCAAATGTCCCTTCTGCTCACATACCATTGGCCAGAGGTGGGAAATGTAATCTTAGTTGGGTGCTATGCGCCCATTGAAACTGGAGGGTTCTTTAGCAGCAAGAAGAAGAACTGAAGAGAGAATGGACATTGGAGGACACTCAGCAGTCTTTGCCAGGGCCAGCTAGGCCTTCAGATTTAGACTTAGAGAATGATAGGTTTCCCCAGAAGACTGCAGCATTTCTCATACCAGATCCTCCAGAAGCCTCTGCTGTTGGTGTAGTACTGCTAATGTCAATTAGAATCTTTTTCAAGTCTCAAGCATTGTGCTAAGTACTTTATGTACACTAAATCATTTAACACAGCAAACATATGAAGTAGTTATTGTCATTCTTGTTTTATAGACAAGAAAACTGAATTTGGAGGAGTAAAGCAAATTTTAGAAGTTAAATAAGTAAGTGACAGAGTTGGATGGACTGGGTAGAGGGAGGTGGTCTGTGGCTTTTAAGTAGATCTGCAATAACCTGGTCCATTGGGCTAAACTCTGAAAGCATAGGAATTGCGTGAAACTTGGACCTGTTGAGGAACTAGAATGGTGATGGCAGAAGGCTGTTCAGCTTGGATGACCCACAATGTTGGCGTTAAATAGAGGAGTGATGTCCTATTCTCACAAAGCACGAAGCAAGCATTTTGTTCTCTCTGGGGCCCACCAAACCCTGAGTCTAGAAGTAACCTGCCATTTTCTGCTCTAGCTCACCTGAGGGGGAACTCCACCATGGCACCATCATAAGTACCTATGTTTCAAGGCCTGGAGGGACTTTGTCCAAATGCAGGCATTTAGCACACGCATTGTATGCCGTCCTTTAGAGTCTGTCGAGGCTCTGGGAGTATAGAGATAAGCAAGAATAAGCAGCCCTTCTCTCAGAATGTGTGGTCTCAGAGGGAAAACAGGCATTAGATATTGTATTCATATTAATATGTAACAAATGCTGTCGTAGGCTGCTGAAAACCATGACCTGCCAAATATAAGGAGGGAAGGACTCATTCATGACCAGAAGAGAAGGGCCACATTTCAAAACAAGAGGGAAGGACCCATTTAGAACCAGGAGGGAGGGGCTCAATTCACAACCAGGAGGGAGGGACCCCTTCAGAACTAGGAGGGAGGAGTCTATTTTTCCCAGAAAACTAGGGAGCATGCTGTGAGCAATTGACCCTGATGACCTTGAGAGGTGACAACAAGGATAAGAGAACAACTGTGTAGATGTGTTGCTACTTTAAGTCACACTCTCATGGTTACAAAAAGAAAATGGTACAAAATTAAAAAAAAAAACCAACAAAGTAGTGTACCATTGACTTTCTCCTTAGAGTCTCATTCCCAAGAAACTGACACTGACTTATTTTAATTAGATCTTTCACAAAGACTAACTTTTCCCCATGATCCATGCTTCTATGATATTGATGCGTTCATTTAACCCTTTCAATTTCAACCATCTAATTCCCCACCCTAAAGCTTTTTCCTAGGGCAACCAGTATTTATGATAGAGTATCCTACCAATAACTAATTGTTACAAAATATGAGTTGCAATCACGATTACTAGTGAAAATAAATTGCATGAATATTTGTATCATCAGCCCAACTAGAGCATCTCTTTAACCCTTTCAGTATAAAAACATCTTTAGTAAATGTTCTTAGGATCGAAAACACATGCCATCATAAAAGAGAACAAAGTGACTGATAACAAATTGTTCTGATATCCTTATTCACACAAACGAAGATTGGAGGTGTTAGGGAAAGAAAAGGAGAGGCAACTCACTTCGAGTCCCTTAAGATTGGACTCTCATGAACCAAAATTGCCTCAGCTCAGAGCAACTGCAAGAATAAATAACCTCTTGGCAAGTCAGAAAGTGTAAAGAATTTAAGAAGCAGTACTTGCATATTTCTCAGGGAAAATTCTCCTTTCTGAGATACTTTATTGTCCAGAACTATGTGGCTATTTAAATCAAAAATGTTTCCTTCATTACCCAAATATTTATTAAACACCTACTACAGGCTGCTCAATGTGCTCAGTGCTGAAATGACACAGTAATAACCAGACATGAGGGCACGCAGGTAAATCTATGATTACAAACTGTGATGAACACAATATAAGAACGCTAGAGTCTAATAAACATTTTAAGAGAAGAGCAATATAGATTAAGGGGTCAGGGAATGCATTGCTGTAGGAGACTTAATTTAAGCCCAACAGGAACAGGAATAGGCTTGCAAAGTATGGGGGCATTGAATGCAGAGTTGGATGGGACTTAAGGACTAAGACTATGGAAAAGGAAATCCACACTCCTGTGTGAGTAGGGCAGTGAGGTTACCTGTTCTGTGCAGTACCCCCAGCTACCCAGCTATGATGGCAAACTAAGAGGGCCATAAAATGTCTACCTCTGCTAGCAGGCAGACTGAGGGGTGCCCTGAGGACCCCAAACATGCATGCTCTAAAGGGGTCTAGCCATCAGTGTGCACAAAGATAGAGCATACTTAGTGTAAAAGAACTTTAATAGAATTAGTGTGCATAGAAAGAGAAGAGAAGAAAGAATAATACTTTCCCCCAAATACCCATAGTTACCCATTCCCTCATGGGTAGATGTTCAGTCAAAAAAGGTTGGCCCAAAGTAGAGCCACTGAGGCCCAAAAGTTTGCCACAAGTCTAAGGAGTCTTCTGACAGGGAACCACATGACAGGGGCAAAAGGGGCCAAGCAAGTCTGGGACAAAAGGAATAAAGTCAAAAGACAAATTGAGGTAACCACTGCCATTGTCAGTTTCCCCATGTCTCTCGCCTACATGTCTCATCCAAGTGTCTCTGCACATCTCTCCACCATGTGTCTCCTCCAAGTCCCTCATGTCCATGGTGTAAGTCCAAAACTCGGAAGCAAGGAGCCCCTCCCCTGACCTTTGTTTACATAGCTTCACCTGGTCGATCAGCTTCACCCATCATTCAGTAGGCAGAGAACATGGTACCTCCCTCCGTTATGGAGATGTCTCTGTTACACTTTCAACTGAGGTTTCAGGATTTTTAGTGTTACGCTGTTCTCTGTCTTCAGGGTCAAGACAGGAAGGAAGAAGTTCCTAACAGTCTGAATTCTAACTGCAGAGGCTGTCACAGTGTCAGTCCTTGTACTCTTCAGGTAGAATGAATCATTAGGTATTCTGTGTTCACATAAAACTTTGACTGCATTTCACTGTTTCACTACTGCTATATTATAATAACATCTTTACAACTCTTCTTTCCTTCTAACTTTTGAAATTACAGTATATAGAAGTTTTCTACTTTTATTTATATCCCTGGAAACTAACACACTGTCTGGACAGAAGTTGTTACTCTAAATGCATAATAAACAAACTCATGAAAAAACAAGTCAATTAATACATGTTCCATAAAATTCTCTTGTAATTCAAGGAGATATGAGTTCATATGCACTATGGTTTTTTAAATGAAAATGATAACTGGTGAGAAATAGTTTCTTTGTTTTATTGGATGATTCTCAAAATCTTAATGAAAGGGGATAAAGAAGTAGAAAAATATGATCCAGACATTGGGAATATAACTATTTATTTTCTTATAAAAATGTCAGTGTATTGCAAGGGCTAGGTCATTGAAAATACAAAACCACCCTCGCATCACCACCTGACTTCAAAAATAAATGCAACCATCCTCAAAAACAAGTCAGCACTGGATTATTTTGCTCTCTCATGGAAAAAGTGATATTTTCAACTGAAAAAGACTTACATTCATACTCATATATGGATGCAATTATTCTCAAAATGTCCTATTTGGAATCATTACATTTTGCACAACAATGCCAACCACCCACAGTGGCTGAGACTCCTTCACCACTGACAATGGCTGGGTATCGAGTGTAATAGGACCAGACGCAGCAAACAAATTAAAATGTGTGTCTTTGTCGAATGATACTGTTTCGTAGAGTGTAAGTGACATGGCAATTAATGTCTGTGAACAGCTGGTTTTAAAGATTAAAGAAAGTGATTATTTTGCCCTGCCAATGGACAGATCCACCTAAATGTGCTGAGATGTTGGCATCTTAACATACATTTCTGTGAAATACTATGGAAGTGCATGCTGCTTAGAAAAGATTTAACCCAATCTTACAACATAGATGACCATTTTGAAGTATTTCAAGAGGCTACTTAGAATTACAATAGGGATTGTATACTGCTGTTTATACAGTCAGTCCCGAATCATAGACTTATGGAAGCAGGAAATCATTTGATTAAAAACGATGATTCAGATTCTGTCTGGTTATCCTTCTTCTTTGATATGCTGCTTCTCTTATTTCCATAATATTGGTCTTTAGAGGAGAGAAAGAAAACAGAAGGGAGAAGGGAGGGAGACACCGTGAGAGAATGAGAATAGTTCAATGTTAATTTGAAGGACTATTATCAGTTTTAACAAAATGGATGTGTAATCAGTAGTTCCAAGGTCACAAATTCAAAGTATATATCAAGTCTAAGTGTCAAATTCTCTTCAAGTCAAAATGTCTCCTGTAGCCAATTGGCACCACAAGCCCCATTGACCAAACACTTGGTGTCCCAAGACCTTCCAGAATCTAAGAACATTCAGTAACAGCAACACAGAACTGCAATGGACTCTTTTGAGAGAAATACTTTCCACAAACTAACAAAACTTTTATCACTCCAAGAGAGTTGCTCTTTGGACAATGAGCCCAATTTATTTATTCGCATAGCAAATATTTACCCATTTTTCTTGGGTTTTTCATATACTCAGCTCCAAATTATAGCTGTCCTATGTCTTTGACTCCCATTCACATGTAGAAAATCTACAAGTTGGGAAGTCATTTGGCATAGACTATATAAAAATGTTAAATCTGCCAATGGAAATACTATATATACATATATATGTGTGTGTATGTATGTATGTATACACATATATACTATATACTATATATACTATGTATGTATATATACACATATATACTATAGTATATATGTGTGGTATATAGTATGTGTATATATACACATATATACTATATACTATATATAGTATGCATATATATATACACATATATACTATATACTATATACAGTATGTATATATACTATATACATATACATATATATTATACATACATATACATATATGTGTATACATACATATACATGCTGTGTGTGTGTGTGTATATATATATCTCAATCATTTAATGCACACAGTATTTATTGAAGACTTAAAATGAGGTGATGACACACCTAAGTTTTATTATTTATTATTTATTTGGGAAAATATGACAAATACATTTCTTTGAGGTCAAGTAAGACCTAATTTTAGAACTTGCATTTGATCTTAAACAACTTCCTTTGTTACAGGGCAGCTCCTTTTCTTCATTTTTAAAATAAATAATTTTTGTTCCTCTTCTCTATAGAAATATGTTTATCCCAGTATTTCAGCAAACCCTACCCCCCCAAAAAAACTATAAGCTCTCTCTATCCCATTCCTCAGGGAATGAAGGCCCCTTATGGTAATGAGTTTTCTGGTATTCATACCATTATCTCAGGTTGTTTTAGTTAACTTGCCAATTTGATTCCACTCACAACACTTGTTGCATAAGAAATAGCATTTTTCCTCTAAGAAATAACGTTGTTTTTTTAATGCAAGAAGTAATGTTATGGCTTACAAAGCATAAACACATTGCTAGACCTTGAAAAGTTGGGAGCAGGCAACTCTTTAAGGCCTGCTTGCCCTCTATGACTGAGAAATGTCATGAAGAGGAAGAGAGAAGACAAGGTGGTTCATGTCTCTGTATTTCAAGCAAAAGAATTCAGATTTAACCAGGCAGGTAAATATCTGAGAGAATGTGCCCTGTTAAAAACTGGAAAAAAATTAATGAGAAAATTGAACTATGATGTTCCCTCAATAATTTGCAGATGAAATGATAAAGGGCCAAATAAGACCTACAGTTGTAGTGACAATGAAAAAAAAAACCCAGTCCAAGAAACATTGGAGAGAATTTTTGAGACTCGGAGAGTGATCATATAAGAACTTACAGAAAGGATAGGTATCAAAATAATCCTAAAATCTGAGTCAGGTGCATTACAGTAGAATTAGATACAATAGGAAACTGGACAAGATAATATCTGAATTCATTCCAACGTTAACTGTTATGATTCCAAGAATCTTTGGTGGAGTTTTCACATTTTGAAAAATGTCTAAGTCATGAAATGTTCTCCATTCTAAAAATATTTATTGGATACACAATATGTACAAAGATTTTACAAAGCCCTGAACCACAATGGTAAATAAGACAGTTCCTTTCTTACAGTGTCTGTATTTTATAGGGAGTACAAATAAAAAAGTCACTAAAGGTCTTAAGCAGAGAATGACTTGATCCAATTTATGTTTTTAAAAATCCACTTTGCTGTCCTATACAGAATGAGTTGAAGGAAATCAAAGTTAAAATGGCAAGATTCCTTTAAGGTAATTAAGAAGATGAAGGTGTTGCACTGGGGGGGGGAGGGGCGGGGTGAAGAGAAGAGATAAAGGTTAAGATAATTGAAATGGGGTTCCTGATTGGCCTGGAGAGAATGATGAAGGTAATGGTGTGATCAAGGTTAAGGGATAACAACTCTGTTTCTGTCTTAAGTAATCAGAGGTACATGATGCCTTTTTCAGTAATATGGAAAATTTGGGGGAAAAGGAGGTATAAGTTTGAGAAGAAAACAAGACTTTTAAGGAAAACCCTTTTATGAAGACATTATTGACTGGAAATATAAGCCAAAAAAAAAAAAAAAACGTATCTCAAGTATTAGAACTGCAACAGTTTCCAGATGAACGGGACTCACCACTAGGATGTATGTCAACATTTGGGACTTGATCTGTTAGCTTTTAGACTGCCCACGAAGAAGTATTAGGGGTTTCAGTGGGCGTGGAGAGAGTGAAACATGCAGAATAAAGCTGAATAGAATCTTTGATATGAATGTCAGAGAAAAAATTACAAAATATTTACCCATCATCAAGTATCTTATCAGCACTGTCACACCACATATTGCTGACAGTGAAGAGTCTAGGCAGGGATGTTCTTTACTATCTTAGTGCCACAGGCAAGACTCAAAGGCAAAAAGAAATGTTTGTGGGGGGAGGAAATTAAAGGACTTCCCTGTAACATGTGAGGCTGAATAACAAAGTCAACACCCTATCCCATAAGCTCTTGTAACAGGAAATCTCTATTTGCAATATCTATTTTCATTGCAATAGTTGGTATCTGTATGCCCCCATCGCTACCGTAATCCTCACTTAGAAAATATATGGATGGCACCCAGATGCAGCTAATCAATAATGCAGACATTCTTTCTAGCGTGGGAAATCAGAACTTGCCAGATAAATGGACTTTCTGTCTTGGCTCTCAAATCAATAGGTCAATTGATTCTGACTCCAAGTACTCAATGTATATTTAACCTAAAGATAATAGACTCTTTTGATCCACTTCCATAAATCTTTCTTTATTTTACCGGTCTATAAATTATGGGGAAAAGACTGAAAAAAAATTGACAGGTTAATTCAATAGTGAAAAGGCAGCTAATCACTTTCAAACAATCTTAGGACATTTTTCATTCATTTTTCTCTCCAAGTCTTATAGATTCTGCCCCTGTAATAGCCTTCAGATCTTCACTGCCCCTCCTCCCCTCTACTCTCATAATCCCACCCTGCAATACAAAGTTCTCCAAACTCCCCAAAGCTGCTTAATTAATTCAGTCATGATTTATGTGGCAGGCACTATTCTGTTATAGGTACTTGGGAACCAAACAGACAAAATTCCCTGTCCTGAAGGAGTTTACATTCTACTTGGGGGAATCAACAATCAGGAAATGCAATAGTGCTATGAAAAAAACAAAAAGACCAGATAAAGTAAAATGAGGTGATGGATATGGTAGTGTGAAGGGTATGTTACTGTGCTAGATAATCTGACCAGGGAGTCACCACGGAGACAGTAAGATCTAATCAAATGATAAAAGGGAAGTAGTTGACAAAAATGATATCTAGAACAGAAAGAAATCCAGGCAGAGAAAATAGCAAGGGTAAAAATTCAAAGTCAGGAACTCAAGGAGACCTTCGTTGGCTAAAGTGGGTGAGTAAAGGGCAGAGTTATAGAAGTGAGATCAGGTTCTTTTCCTTTTCCCAAAGCAGGATTCAAGTTAGAGATGTAGGAGCTCACCTAAGACTCCTTGCATTCCACCCACTCTGTCATCCCATCATGTTCATTTTACCTCCGAAATATCTTTCTAATCACTTTTATGACTTGTTCTAGACTCTCATCGTTACTTCTAGAGATTGCTGAAATAGATCTTATCTACCTTCCAACCCACTGGTTTCAAACTATGTTCCTGAAAATCCTCAGGTATGATTTGGAGTTGGCCAGTTTAAGGAATTTGACCACCTTAGTAACGCCACCTTAATAATAAAGATATATGCCAATGACTTTTATCCATAAGTTTAAGTGATAAAATTTCAGATAACATTTACTTTCTAGTAGAACTTTTTCATTACATACTTTCTCTTTGGAAATATGTAAGTACACTTTTAACAAATGATAGTATGGCAATTTTTATAATAATATATTAAAAATAAGCTCTTTCTTGGAGGAGAGGGAGATTCTTACCCAATTTATTTACTGACATGACCAAGTGCATTATATTATTGAGTAAAAAAGCAATCTATAAAATTGCTGTATGTGTCGCTGTATTTATAGAAGAAAAACTGAAAGATACACACAGACATGTTAGTGATGGTTTTATCTAAACACCAGGATGTTCCTTGGTGTTTTGTACACTGATAGGTGTTTTATGCATTGAATATATACCACTTTTATAATTTTTTAAAACAGCACTGGTACTTTTCATATGTTTAATTTTGAAAAACTAGTACTAAAAAACTTAATATTATCACTATTAACTGCCATTTAAACTACTTTTATTAATACTGATTAAATCTCCTATGCATTCTCACCTCTTGATATGGACTACTAACTTATTGATTTACTGGCCACATTTAGAAACCCAGCAAAAGATGTTCCTGCAATTGCAGGCCTGACAAAATAAAATGGCATTGGAGAAAAAGCATATGAAGACACTGCCATTTTGTCTAAACATATCCTTATATGGTCTAAGTTGGGACTATAAACATAAACTTGCGAATTCTCATCACATTTTTGTCCAGTTTCCAATAACTATAAGGTTGTCAGTCTCAACTATTTAATACCTACCCTTTAATTTCTTTTTCTCAGATCTGGAAACCTATATTTCTTCATAATGAAGTAAGTGCATTATCATTTCGGTCTCTCCCCTTCTGAAGTGCATTCTCTTGTTCATATCCTAGTCATAAAGGGTTAATTAACTTGTGGACCTTTCCTTATACTTTCTCTTTGAAATCCTGACCAGAAAAGCTTTCTTCAGTGAGTCCTCGGTATCTTTATTTTACATCTAAGCTATCTTCCCAGTCAATGAAACTCCCCTAAAAGATTAATGTAGTTTGAACTTTTATAGAGGAATATCATTTGTGCTCTGTCATATTTAGCACAAATGGTGCTTCAGTCACAGCTCAGTAATATTCCAGCATATTATTTCCAAGGCATTTGAGAGTTTAAAGAATTATTGAAGGGCACGCTGTATTCATTTGGTAATAAGGCAGAGAGCACTGCCATCTACATATGATTTCAACAAATGGAATCACCGCTAATTTCATGGCACGTAGCAAAATAGTTGTGATAATAACCCAGGTGAGATATCCCACTGGAGAAATAGATGAGACAGAGTCTTTTATAAGACCTCCAAGAAGTATTGAAGGAAGCCCTCGGAGTTGAGGACAAGATGCTGAGAAATCATCTTCCCACACTGAACATATCCCTGAAACTATGGATTTGTCGGTCCTGATTGTGAGGGCACAGTCCTCACTTGGCCATTATTTATCTGCAGAAGCTGCCAAGTTATACAAAGTAACATGTAGCATAAGGAGATGTTAGAGCACTTGAAGAAGAATGAAAGAGTTAGTGCCATTTATGGAGACGCAGTAAACACACCAGAGCTGAGGTACTTGGTAAGAAAATTCCCTGGTGATTACAGCATTGTAAAGAATGTGGTGACTTTAGACTTTTAGATTTAAAAAAAAAATTGAATTGTCAGATATGTTTTAGAGGAAAGAAAGATCTTGCTCACCATCAGGTACCACCAAATATTAAATAAAAAAATTCTGCTGGACAAAGGGTCAGAGAAAAAAAAAGACAAAACTAGCAGGTAAATTATAGATCTGAGTCATACAGCAACGGAGGGAGAGAAAAGGGGTTGAAACAGGGAAGGGAAGAGCACAAGGGACAATGGTGATGGTTCATGGGTGATGTGGTGATGGGAGATTTATGGGGATAGCACCTGAGGGGAGAAATCAAATATTGTACAAAAATGAACAATGATGTAAAAAAATGTTAAAAAAGTAATTGAAAGGATGTGCATGTGTGTTAATCAGAAAAAAAGAGAACCTGCTACCTACCATGGGAAGGTCTTTTCCCTGTATATTGCTCCAACTCTATTCAGATTTTTTTAATTAAATTATCCATTCTAAGCAATGATAGTGTTTAAATCTCTAAAATGTGAAAGTCTTAGGAGCAAAAGTGGATCTCATCTTCCATTGCTATATCAAAAAATGCACAATTTTGTCCTTGAGAAATTAGCTTATTTAAATCACATTACTATTTCTACTACTTATTAAAAATTATTTGCTGTTGTTAGAAATAACTTCATGGGACATCTTGAGAATATTCTTATTTCCACTAGTTTGAAAAAAAAATCCTTAAAAAATTCAGACTAAAGCAGTCCCACCTCTAGTCTTCCCCCATTGCTTCCCAACAACTTCAATGCTATGTCTTTGCTTATAGTGAGGAGAACAAGTTCAGCCTTTTAGGAGAATGCTCTGGAAAACTTGGGGGCATTGTCTACATGCCACTTATTCAGGGAATATGATTATTTCAGCAACAATAAAATATACAGTTAGCATACACATCTCCTTCAAATTTTAAACTACATATATACTAGATGAGAACCATGAAAAAGAATATAAATCCAGGGCCTCTCTGGTGGCCTAGGCTTAAATCTCAGCACTATCACCACTGCGGTTTCAGTTGAGCTCCCGCCAGGGAGCTAAACCACATAAGGCGCAGCACACCTCTCCTGTCTCATCGGCTGCTCCTCTCAGCAGTGTATTTCAGTAAATCTGCCTGTTCTGCTCCCCATTCTGTCTGTGGTAAATCCACTCACTGCCCACCCCGCCCCGCCCCCCTGGCCTACACTCCAGAACTTCTAAGCCAAAAGAAGTGTATAAATGCCATTAAATCATTTTCTGAATACAGCTAAAGTGATCATATGCCAAAATCTTCAAAAGTATGAAAAGAAGGATTTTCAAGATTTCCATAAAACGCAGGGATTGTATTTTACAGTATTTGGTCTCTTGTTTAGAATATCAGGATTTGTTCTCCAATATCTTATTCCTCCTCAGACTTGAACCCACAGTCTGTTTCTTTAGCAATATCGTTGTTCAAGGGTAACCATGGGCCTTAACAAAATTCAGAAAATTGGCTCAAAATTAATGGTTACCAGAAGGGAAGGGGGAAGAGGACTGGGCAGTCTGATGAAAGGGGTCAACTGTATTGGAAAGGATGGAACTGGACTTTAAGCAGTGAACTTAACATAGGGTGTACATATTTATAATATGCACCTGAAACTTATATAATGTAATTATGCAATGTTACTTCAATAAAAAATACTTTAGAAAAAAGAAAATTGGTTGAGACATGTTCTTTCTCCCGCTCTGTGTAAGAGGTAACAGTGCACTGCTCCATGAGTTATCTCAAATGACTTTGTAACCACAAGGGACACTCAGACTTGGGATAAAGTGAGACCTTGATAGTAAAGTACAGTAAAGGTTGTTTAATACCCTAAATAATATTACTGCATTCTGAATAAAGCTCCAGAGCTTGACTTAGCTTTGTGTTTTCCAGGTGCATAAAGTAATCAACATTTTTGGTGGAGGTGGGTTTCCAGTTATTTGCAACAACAGCAAAAGTACAGGTCCATTCACCCAGAAGATTGAATTATATCTATTAAAATCTACATCAAGAAGTAGCCTGTCAAACATTAAATAAAGCAGTTTGGGGCCAAATTAATTTTATACAGTAACTCAGCACCAGGTCACCGTGCTGTATGATAATTTAAAAGAAGACACCACACCATTTCTCAGGTTTTGCCTGCAAACGATCTTTTTTTTTTTTTAATTTTTTTTGTCTCTGAACAAAATTGGAACTGAGGATTAGATACAATTTTCTCTTTCATTCAAGGCCCAGATGGCAGACTGCAAAAACTTAATTTCTGGTCTCTTGGTAGAAATTTGAAGACTGTCAGCTCTTAAGATTTTAAGTAATTCAGTCAAGTGACTATAGGCACTGTAGTTTTGGGAATTGTGCTGTCTTCAGTTTTGCTGTGGTTTTGTTTCATCTTTAATAACTGCAACATATCTTAATATTCATAGGCCATGCTCGGAAAAAATCAGCAGGGTGGCCCCCCCACTCTGTGTCTGACAACATGGTTTGTTTACAGGCCAAGGATCCCCAAGGATAGAACTTTGAGCAGCTGGAGCTTCAGAGAACTGGTGTGATGGAGCTCAGCAGGCATTTGGGAACATTTGGGAGTAGCACCATGAAACGCTGCCTTGGGGGATAGTTGGCGATAGGAGACTGGTAACAGTGACAGAGGCAGAATGGGGACAAAAAGGAATGTGGGTTGCCCATGGTCCTCTGGAGAAGTTTTCTAAAGCCCACAGATTTGATTCATCGTGGAATTTTAGGGAGGGGAAGGGTGCAGGGCAGGCAGAAATGTAAGATGCTCCCAGATTCCCCATCTACACCCGCTTCCTACATACCCTGTGTAATCCTCAGTACTGTGAATTGGATGACTTTTTCTTCTGCAATTAGATGACGTCAGTTGGTATGGGTAGCTTTAAGAGAGGAGTATTATTAAGATTTATATAATCTAATGGTCTGAAAGCTTTAAAAGTTGGGTGTTTTCTCTGGCTGATTGTGGAAGAGGACATCAGAGATTTGGAAGCTGACAAGAATTTAACTTACCGTTGCTGGCCTGAAGATGAAAAGGGTTACAAAGCAAGGGATTCAGGCAGGATCTAGCTGCTGAGAATAGCTGACAACCAGCAAGGAGATGGAAATTTTAGTCCTGCAACTACAAATACTGAATACTATCCACAGGGATCACCAGCTTAGAAGTTGTTTTTTTCTCCAGTCTCCAAAAAAGACCTCAGTCTGCCTAACAACTTGATTTTGGCCTGGAGATCATCCTGAACAGATAACCCAGTCATGCTCTGCTGCACTTCTCACCTGCTGTATTAAGCCTCTAAATTTGTGATCATTTGCTACATAGCAATAGATAACAAATACCTTTATCAAATCAAAATTGTAAACATAGGATATTATTTGGGCAGAAATGGTTAAGAACGAATGTAAGTAGGTGGAGCTAACTAGAGGAAACCTACTGAAGAAAAGGTTATTTGCATCATAGTACACGTACATGTCTATATGATTTATATAACCTACAGGTTTTGTTCAGCTTTTATTTGGAATTTTATATTCATTTCTTCTCATTGGATGACTAAACTGCATGATGGTAGAGATGATGAGCTGACATTTGGTGCTCAGCCTCAGGAGCAAATGAATTCTCAGTTGATAGATCAACTGCATTTGTCTTTTTTGCCTCTTGTGGCTTAAGGATTTCTGGGCCTCTGAGTTGGTGATTGAAGTTGCAGCTGGGCCCACGTTGAGGTGGTTTCTGACCTTGTGTCTCATCTCCTTGATCTTCCAGTTTTCCTTCGTTGCTCTCTCTCTAGGCTGTCTTAGGTGAGTAGGGCCTCTGCAGAATCATCCTACACATTCTGACTCACTGATCTACCTTCTTCTCTCGCACCAAGTCTGTTAAGACCTTCCATCACTTCTGCCTGCGCAGAATGGTAAGGATACTGTGGTCACACCCAAAGGGTACCTGCATGGAGTGAGTGGAAACAGTCACCTGTGGTAGAAGATGCTGTTGGGCCTGACTTTTAGGAGCATTCTCCCACCCCGCATTCTTTTCCTTACTCTCACTGTTCTGGTTTTCTGCTGGTAATTGAGCAAAAGACCCCTGGGGGATGGATCTCACCTATAATGGATTCCTGTCAGCTGCATATTTGCTGCCTTGTACTGGAACTCTACACGGCCTCTAGCATTCCATTCTTCTTCAGCAACATCAAACTTCCTAGTCTCTCCATCTCTTGCACTATGCAGATACTTCCTGGGCTTATTCTTCTTTATGGCAGGCTGGGTGACAAATATATCCTCCTTGAGATAATTCCTGTTGAGGGAATCCCATCTGTCTCACTTTGAACCATATTTCTGTTTCCAAAACCTTTGCTATGATGGCATTGTCCCCAGTGTCAGGAGCCTCAGATCCATAGCCACTATTTATGGCATTCAACTTGGTGTCCTGGTGGGGTGTCATGGGGTGCAGCCTCACTGCCCGTGGTTGTGGTGATGGTGACTGGGGCAGGTTGTGGTTGCTCTGGTTCCTTCTCATGTGGGATAGTAATTTTAGTTCAGTGGTGGAGGAGCTCAGAGGGCTCTCTTGAGACCATTCTCTGCTGCAACCACGCATGCAATTTGAGCTACTTTTTGCGAAGGCAGAAAGATCTACATGTAGATTCGTTTTTGGTATACGAATGTTCAGTTGTTCCAGTACCACTTGTTGAAACAAAGTTTTTCATTCCCTACCAACTTTTCTTTTCTTTTTAAGATTTATTTATTTATGCATTTAAGCTGGGGTGTAGGCCAGAGTTATGGGGTGGGGGTGAGAGGATTCACCAGAGACAGAGCGGGGAGCACAACAGGCAGATCGACTGAAGTACACTGCTGAAGGGAGCAGCGGGTAAGGCAAGAGAGGTCTGCTGCGCCATGTGGGAATCTCCCTGGCCAGGGAACGAACTCGTGCTGCAGTGGCTCTGGATAGCTTCATAGTGCTGTGCTTAACTGTTGTGCCACCAGGGAGGCCCCCTACCAACTTTTCTTGATAGTGGCCTGCTAAGATATTAGCGTACATTTCTTTCTGATAATAAATCCCCTTAAAAACCTAGGATGCAGGCAGACATTCACATAAGGACTCAGCAATGGTGTTGCTTTTATTCATTTCTCTTACAAAGGGACCATAAGCTGCATCAGTGGTATGACCTCATTTTGCAAATAGAAAGCTGACACAGAGGAAGGAAGCTGCCTTGCTTACCTCACAGTGTCTACAACAGAGTGAGAATCCCATGTACTGTCTCTGTGACCTGCTCTGTAGACTGCTCACCTCAATGTCTAATGCATGAGGGTTACCTATTTTTACTGTGTCACTCATAAAGCAATGAAGGGTGTGCATGCAGGATTCTCGTGGTCCTGCATTAAGGAAATGCTATCTTTCAAAATTGACCTTGCTTCTATTTATAAGACCAAATGAAGAGAAACCCTTGGTTGCCCGATTTCAAGGAGTATGAAACTCACATCTTATCAGGGAAGAGGCATCCAATAATTTGTCCTTGTACCACAAAAGCAAAAAATATGAGCCCTGTTCCCTTTCCTCCCCTTGGCAGTAATGCTAACAAAAAGCAAACACTCTAAATTGTGAGCCTGAATTAGAGTTGAGGGGGAACATTAGGTGCATACCTTAAAATATCATGCTTATTTTTGTGCAAATGATTCTTCAAAAAGTGAAAACTAAAATTAATTCTAGGAAGCTGGGAAATTGATAGGTCCTTGAACCAACACACAGATGATTTCAAAAGCAGACAGACAGGCTGAAATCAAACTCTTGTAGTTCCAACTTAAACATTATCCTTCCAAATTAAAGACAGTGCTACTAACTTTTGCAATTACTTATGTATGGCTGAAAAACAAGTTGTATGAGGTATTCATTGATTCCTCAAAAGAATAGTCTAGAATTTTGGGGATTGTGTACAGACCTTTTCAACTTTGTAGTCAAACCTTCCTGTAGACTTGCTTAATGCAATGGCTTCTCCAGGAGTTAAGCCATGAGCTCCCAAAGCAATCAGTTTAAATTTGTGTTGTTTTACAAGTGATTCCTATGTTGACTCCAACAACTACTTTGGAAAAACTATGAGTCAGAACAAGGAACTTTCAAAAAAGAAATCAATTTTAATGCATAGGAAAATTTTCACTAAAATACAGCTAGCCAAATCTCCTGACATGATGTATTTTCTAAGGATGGTATTACTTTTCTCTTTGTTCCAAAGCTTTAGTTCTCCTTATTGGTTGTAAACACTTCTCTTTTGTCCCTGTACTAACTCACTGACTTCAGACTAGGTCAACATCTACATCCCTCACACACCCTGATAAGACAAAAGTGGGATGTCCTGGAGTTAGAACAAAACATGTTGCCGTGGGCAGAACACAGACTGTGGAGACAATCTTAGATTAGTCACATATGCATTAACGGACTTTGGACAAGGTCACTCGTACTAATCACTAAACTGTAAGTTTTACAGAAGGACTAAATACAGTACTGTATGAACCACCTGTGTGGAACTGATGATGGGTTGATTTCAGCCAAGCCATTTAACTTCTTTGTCTCAGCACCTTTAATACGGTAGTGATGATGCATATAGGAGCTCTAAAATAGAAGTAAGGGGGCCTCCCTGGTGGCACAAGGGGTTAAGTCTCAACACTAGAAGCTATCCACAGCCACTGCAGCATGAGTTCCATCCCTGGCCAGGGAGTTTCCCACATCGCTCGGCAGACCTCTCCTATCTGGCCCACTGCTCCCCTCGGCAGTGTACTTCAGTCAATCCACCTGTTCTGCTCCCTACTCTGTCTCTGGTGAATCCTCTTAGCCCACCCCCACCCCTCCCCTTACACATACACCTCTGGTCTACACCCCAGTTCTTGTATGCATAATAAATCAATCTTTGAAAAAATAAAATAAAATGGAAGTAAGACAAAGCATGCTGAGTGTGCCAGAAACAGTGAGCTCTCCGCTGAGCATCAACCCTCCTACCCATGGTCACACAGAGATTACCATTTGGATGGAAGTTTCATGATTCCGTAACTTTTAAAACATACTTTTAATGGACTCTGTGGGTTAGAGAGCAATGTGACCTTTGAATTCACTGTTTCCTGTGAATTGATGCATCACATGTGTTCATGATAATTTCAGGGACCCTTACTCATCCACTGGTACCCTCTAAATAAAGCACATGTCAATACTACCTATATTTTTCTAGATTAGTGCTTTTTCAAGTTTGCCCTGGAAAGTATCCATCACACAGCATCTTTAATTACTGACTGTTACCTGATGAGGCAGTTCAATGGGCAAATAAATTTTGAAAATTTGGCTTAAAGCAAAGGTAAAGAAGTTTTCTTAATCTAGGATAACACAGAGATTTTAATGTGCAAATATATATCAGGAACCTCCAAAAAAGTAATATTATACATTATTTTCCAAAGATCATGAACCTGGCATTGATGTGCTACACTAGGAGAAATGTGTTCTTAAGAATACGCATTTGGAAATGCTGGTAACTAACAGGCACATTGTCAGCTAATGACTGGGTCTTCTTAATTATCACCATGCAAGTCATGTTTGACATTTTAGATCACCACAGACCCAAGTTTCTCTGAAACAAAGATTCTCAGGCCCAACTCCAGAACTACTTTGTCAAAACCTCCAAGGGTGTGCCACTGGCATCTGTATTTTTCTGTTTTAAATCCACCAATGGGTTTTTCATGCTTAGTGAACCTTGAGAACAACTATTGTAGAAACTTCCATTTTGTATTTTGACACATAATTCGACATGTAAGTTCCCATATTCACAGTAAATCAAGTAATAGCTAGTCCCCACTGAGGCCCTACACACTTCCTAGTTCACAGGTGACGGGAAAATACAAGGTTTCTCCCACCACAAGAAATATCCACTGAGACCCCTGTGAGGTTTGATTTGGGGCCAGTAGGCCCAGCAACAAGCACACTGCCTAGCAGTTAGTCGACACTCTTTGTAACTTTTTCAAATAAGTAGCATGTCTAAACTTAGTGGGTTAGTTGTAACTAACTCTATACCTTATGGATTACTGGGACTCTGACAGTGCCTGCTTTACAATAAACAAAATAACATCTATGCTTCCCTCCTCCCCCTCAATCCTTTTGTCCTACCGGAAGTAGGATCGTCTGACAACTAGCCAAAAAATACCCTGGTTAAACTTGCACTGCAGGCCACTGAGTGATCTTTGAAACTTATTTAAATGAGATACTCAGTTGTATTACTGTATTATTGTTATTGTAGCAAATTACCACAAACTAAATTACTTATAACAACACAAATATATTCTCTTTTAGTTCTAAATGTCAGGAATTCAAAATCGAGGTGTAGACAGGGCTACATTCCTTCTGGAGGCATCAAGAGAAATTTTATTTCCTTGACTTTTTTAGCTTCTAGAAGCTTCCACAGTCCTTGGTTTCATACTCCTGTTTTACATCTCCCTTCATCACCATATCTCCACCTACTGACTCTCATCCTCCTGCTTCCTTCTTTTAAAAACTCCTATGGTGACACTGACTCAACTGGATAACCCAGGATAATCTTCCCATCTCAGACTTCTTGATTTAATCCATCTGTAAAGTCTCTTCCATATGTAAGATGATATACACACAAGTTCTGTGTATTAAGACCTGGACATCTTTGTGGCAAACATTATTCAGCCTGTCATATCAATGATTTCTCAGTTCATCTAAGAGGTATATTAACATATTCACTGCCTATCAGGGATCATGAGGATAATAAGGCCAGGTCCACAATCTTAAGGAATTTATTATCTAATAGGGGACAAATAAGACAAATTAATAAATGATGTTTAGTTCAAAGATTCATATGAGCAAGCAAAAGGGACAGAACAATATGGTCTCTCAGAGCCAAACACAGGAAATTAAGTAGGACACTAAATTCAGAAAGTGCCAAAAGTTAAGGTTGTCATGGCAACATGAACTCAGCAACACAGCAAAACCTGTTCTTCAAAAGTATACACTTAACAGCTTTACACAATTATGATCTGCTGAAAGAGCAGCTTTCATTCAATGATCCAGAACCCTTTACAACTATGGATTAGTTCTTATTCTCTACCTATAAAATAAGAAATGGCTTGGTTATCCAAATTCAATTATTTAGACATCATCCACTCCTTATAAGATGTATAAAATGTGGAGCTAAGTTTTTAGGGGATACAAATATGAGTAAAACATAATTCCTGAACTCAAGGAACTTTTCATCCTGGGCTAAACATGCAAATGATGATAAAGAAAGTCCACTTAATATAAAAAAGTCTAAGAAGCCAAATAGGTAAAAGGTCTCAGATTTCCGGGGACAATGAAGGGTCTTCTGGATCAGGAGGCATTGAAATGGGCTCCGAAGGCCTTGGGGGATTTACAAGAAGATGTTAAGGTGAGAACACCCCAATAAAAGCTCAAAAGTTGGACAGAGTCTTTAGGGGGAAAATAACAGTGAGGCTAAAATAAAGATTACATGAAAGGTTCAAATTGCTTGAAGTGTCAAATAGAGTTCTGCTTGTCTTGAAAAGTCAGGACCTTGAGTCATAGGTGATAAGGTGTGGAGCAGATACCAGTGTTTTCAATAGGGATACTATACAAAGATAAAGGGTCAAATGTCTCTTTTCTATCTCAGTTTCATCTTATTCCACTACTTGAAAAACTTCCTTTTAGAAAAGACTTTATCTGCTTTTCTCAAACTTCTAACTGTTCATGCCCATTCATGGTCTCATGCCTTGGAACAGATACATGAAAAGCAAGGTGGGAACAACTGTATCAATTTTCTAGACAAGGATGTTGAGAATCAAAGATAAATTTCCTAAGGGTATACGAGGAAGGAAGTGGGGAAGCAGGACTTCAAATATTGTTTGCCTGAACACAAAGCCCAAGTTATTTTCTCACTTTGATTATTGAACTTACCAAATTGTATTGCAATTACTTGTTTGCCTCCCTATTTAATTAAACCGTTCATAAGATATGAACGGTTTAATTAATATTCATATTTTGTTCATTTGACATACTTGAAATCCAGCTCAGTGATGAATTTAGTGGATCTTAGCAAGTCTTTTTGAATGAGTGAATAGTGAATTTTAGGTAAGAGCTCCAGAGTGCAAGGTGTTCTTTTCTCTGTGATGGCAAATTTTTTTCCATAAAGCAGTGGTGTCCATCACATGCCTTAACAGCAAACACTTGGGTTTTATTCATCCACTAGTTATTTATAATTTAAAAATATATATATCATAAATATCCCTTCCCTCATTTCAAATTACACTTGCACATTTCCCTTCTGTTCTGCCCAAAACTTGGTCCCAGGAGTGTTAAAAACAATCTCCAATTTTGCTGGTATCCTTGAAATATAATATTCTGGCATTCTTACCAATCGTGTTTTATCTCCCATAGTCCAGAGACCCCGCCTAGAGCCTCTCTGTGCAGGATGCCATTGACTTGAAACCTGTCGGTCTGGCTTTTCCTTCTCTTCCTCCTCTTCTGGAAGCATTTAATCATCTGAGGGCACTTTGAAGCCTTTTTCCTTTCATAATTACAATAAGAGAAGATGATTTGCCTTTGCCTATTACTTCACTTAACCTTAATAAACCTCCCAATCTGCTTTCACCCTGGATTTTCATCCTCTGAGTTCATGCTCTCTGCCTAGTGCTCTTTCTGTAACATCTCTTATACTACATATTTGGAGGTTTTTTAGATTTTTTTAAATTTATTTTTGTGCAGAAGAACTGGGGTATAGGCCAGAGTGCTGGCGGGGGGCAGGGGGAAGGGGTAGTGAAAGAATTCATTAAAGACAGAGTGGGGAGCAGAACAGGCAGACCCACTGAAAAACACTGCTGAGGGGAGCAGCAGGCAAGACAGGAGAGGTCTGCTGTGCTATGTGGGTTAGCTCCATGGCCGAGGATCAAACTTAGACCGCTACCGTAGGCATGGTGGTAGCGCTGAGACTTAATCCCTAGTCCACTAGGGAGGCCCTGTTATACTACATGTTTCTTAAGGGACACATTCTTCCCTCTTCATGCATGACCCTTGACAGGTATTCATGCTCAGATATTGGAATGAATGTGAGCATCTGTCCAACCTAGGAAAATTGGAGTAGATTGGATTGGTCTCGTACCCCATACTGAGAGCATTAAATCGGTTGCCAAATTTTGCCTATGTCTTCTGGACCAAATTTTTTTGTAATTGTCCTTTGTTCACTACAGATTTGTTGAGCTTGTTCTACTTTCCCAACATCCTTTGCCTTTAACTAGCCATAATACTACAGTAAGTCCTCACTAAACATAGTCCATAAGGTCTTAGAAATTACAACTTCAAGCAAAACAACATATAAAAATATCAGGTCCTGGAATAACACTACTTCATTGCTTTTTTCTCATCAATGTTATAACAAAACAATATTGAACAAAATCATCTGATGTGAGGACCTGGAATACTGAAAAAGGTATTTTTCTCTACATTCTACACTAATGGGCAATTTCACTCATTAAGCCATGGACTCTCACAGGCCTTTTATTCACCTGAAAAATGCAAAAACACTAATTCAAAAGAAACACTAATTCAATGAATCTATGTTCATTGCAGTTCTATTTACAATAGCAAAGCTAAGGAAACAACCTATGTGCCTGATGACAGTTAAATGGATTAAATTGAAGATGGGGCATATATACACAAAGGAATACTACTCGGCTTTAAAAAAGAGGCAATCTTGCCATTTGTGGTGATATCGATGGAGGGGATTATACTATGTGATATAAGTCAGAAGGATACTGGATAATTTCACTCAGATACGGAATAGAAAGAAATAAAACAAAGAAACAGAAAAAAATCAAAACAAACCCTAGAAATCTGATTGCAGAACTGAGGTTTCCAGAGGGGGAGTATAGATGAAGGGGACTGAGGGACTATGGTAGAGAGTTATTGGTACTTTGACGGTGAGTGTGGTGTGGTATGATACATTTGAAGAGGTATGAAATTGTATTCCTAAGACATCAAGAATTGTAAACTAATGCTGCCTTAATGAAAAATTAAAAATCAAAAGAAAGTAGTTTGACAGAAAGTTGATTAATAAAAGGTAGCCCTTATTAATTAACTAAATAAATACATTTTTTAAAAGTCTCCCTCTCCTGTCAGGCTTATCTCCTTACTGGTTTCACCCAACTCTGAACTTTAAACCTCTTTCTCCTTCTGCCCCAATATTCATTTAAATACTTTCAGAAATTCTCCTTCCTACAGAGCTTTAGGATGTAAATCTCATATGAAGAAATCCTGTTGCATGGCCTGCAAAATATGCACAGAATCTCTCTAGCCACTTTCACCACCTGCACGGACACCATCTTTTCTTTCTACAATGTAACCATCACTTCCCCAGTCCCCGCCTCTCCCACCCCACTCTGTCCTCAACACAGCAGCTCCACCGATCCTTTCAAAAATCTAATCAAATCTCTTCCTTCCTCTGTTTAAAACTCTAAATGGCTCCCCAGGTCACTCATAGAAAAGTCAGAACCCTCCAGGAGTTACAGGGCATCCCAAAAGGATTCAGGGTGATCGGGGTGAGAGTCCTCTCTTGCATGTTAAGACTCAGGAGAAAGCACACAGGAAAAGGTAAATAAAAAGGTTTACTTACAAGGGAAATGAGAAGAGAAAGAGCACAGAGTCAGAGAGAGAGACAGAGAGAGGTTAATTGGTCAATACATCCTATTGGTAATGCTGTTTGGGCTGGGGCCCTGGCTGAATATTGATGGCAGGCAAAACCAAAAGCAACATCAAAACACAAGCTAAGCTAAAAGCTGCAACTGTCAGCTTCCCCATGAGTCTCTCACCCACGTCTCTTTCCATTGTCTCCCATCCATGTTCCCCTTCCGTGTTCCCCTGGTGCAAGTCCAAGGCCCAGAAGCAAGCACAACTTCTTCTTTACTTGTGTCTCTGGTTCATGTGCCTCCTCAAGTCTTCTCTCTCCTCCAGCATTCTCTCCCAAGTCTTCTTGTAAGTCTTCTGCCCAGATTCTATTCTCCTAGTTGCTCAGCTCTATTCTTCCTTAGGTGGGGCAAGGAATCTAGAACCTCCCTTTTCTGCAGGGATTACCCTGTTACACAGGACCTACAAAGGCATACATATCTCGCCTCTTCCCTCTCTGGCCCCAGGCCCTTTACTCCCCGCCTTTCCCTTTCACTCCAACCACACACTGCAAGGCACACTGCACCCTGTGTCGCACTGCTTATATAAAGTGATAACCTGAGGCTCTAGAGTCCCTGCAACCACCCCTCTTCTTTCCCCACTATCCATTTCTCCCAGTCATTGTTCCAATGTCCCCCTGAATGTCCTTCTCAAAATTGCAACTCAGCCCTTTCACTGCTTTGTTTTTCTCTTTAGCACTGACCACCACCTAATATACTAAGACTACTGTATTTGGTTGTTATCTACCGCTACCTGCTGAGAAGTCAATGGCGGTAAGGAAAGTTGTCTATTTTTTCACGAAACAATGACAGGAACAGTGTCTGGCATCTGGTAGATGTTCAGTGCAAATTTACTGGATGTGTTAAGTTAAAACTGAACGTAAAGCAAGCTTTATGTTTTGCCCTAGTTACTATTAAAATTTCATAGAGGCACAGAACATATCAAACACAGTCTCCATAGTGCAAAAGTGCACATTCGCTGCATCTACCTTTTTATACATTTTGCTCAGAAACACTATGGTCAGGCTATTTTGTTTGTAAAGTCACAAACAGTAATACATTCAGAACCTAAAAAGATCCCCTGAAAATGAGAGCCACTGCTAGGAGGCCAGACAGTGCAAAAGTGGAACAAGAAGAAAAAATACTGTGCAAGAATAATGAGAAGAGTCTGGCTGCCTTACATGCTAGAAAAAGTTGTTCCTCGTGGTCTTTGCAAACTTCAGGACCTTATAAAATGTTAGATTCTTTCCTCCCAATTCATACAAAGCCAGAGATATTTTTTTAAAAGACTCTAGATCCTCAGGTTATCAGTTTATATAACCAGTGAGATATAAGATTCAACAAATGATAAAATGATCACAGCACTTGAAGAAGAGTTCTGAGTTTGAAATGTTACACCTTGCTGTCTTGGAATTTAATTTTTACTATTCGTATAAAATGTTTATCACCCCCCAAAAAAAATGTTTGTCACCCCCCTGTGGAACAAAGAAGAGGCTGAATGCCTTGGCTGAGATACCCTATTATAAAACAGTTCTTTGCCAGCATTAGCCCCTCCATGTGAGGTGGCAAAGATGGGAAGATGCAACCCTGCTCCCGGGTGAGGGGAGCCGCCATCAGGCAGACACTCAGAAGCTGCTTGGATAAACAGATGGGTCTTCCGCTGTGCCCTGGAGGCAAACAGACCCAGCCCTGCTGGACCGCGCCAGGGACAGCATTCCACAGTCCTGCTTCCTTGCTCCAGAATACCCTACCCCTGGGTTCCCAGACTTCAAACCTTCAGTTCCTTGATCTCTGGCACCCTGAAGGAATCACAGGAAATGAGAGACCCCCAGGAGAGCACATTTCAATTCTGCCTGACTGTCGAAATGAAAGCCAGCACCCCAACCTGCTGGGCCAGGCACCTGCGTTGCCTGAGCTGTGGGGGCAGCACGTGTGTGAAGACAGTCCCAGGAAAAGGGAGGACGCTTACAAGCATCACTGATATAACACATTTTAAAACTTGAGAAGGCATGTCTTCTGTCCTTTACAGCCACCGTTAAAGTGCAGGCTTCACCCCAATACTTTAAAAAAAGAAGAGAGGTTATCAGAAGGTCTTTATGTTTAATGCGCCAGCTCCGCCATTCTGGCTGGGCTGCAACTGCAGGATTTCATTACTACTTTCAATGATGAGGTTCCAGTTTTGAAAAATGTTATTTGGTAAAAAGTTGAGATTTAAGTACACAAAGGTAAACATACAAGTTGTTTAGTCTGTTACTGTTATTACAGCTACAAGAAATGACATGGAAAATGACATCCATCAATAGAGTTAGTTTAAAAAACCGTGTCACAAGCATACAGTGGAATAATAGCGTACAGTTTATAAAAGTTAAACTTAAAGTTTTTCCATGATAGGGTAAATATAAAACTTAAGAGACAAAACAGTATCATGTTGCAACAGTACCATGTTGCATGATCTTACTTTATTAAAAATGGAATATTTGTTTTTACATAGACAAACATTTAAGAGGCTATTATGAGAGACTTCATTTTCTATTTCATTTATTCTTATATGATTTAACACTTCTTGTGCCGGCTATTTTCTGTGGCACCGCATAAATGGTATAAGCATTCAATAAAACACATACAGCTCCTGAACTACTGGATATATTTTAATGAAATTTTAAATGCATAGAGATTAAAGCTTCTAGACTGAGTACGATCAAGGAAATAGCTCCTAATAGTTCCAAATAAATACACCGTGGCGTGATAAACCAGAGACTAGATGAACATGTGAATATGTGAATATGTGAGCGGAGCAAAAAGTGTTAAAGGTCTGCAACAAGCATCTATTATATAAACAGAAAACATATTTGTGGTGTGTGTAATTAAGTTCTCCAAGCTTCACAAATAATGAAATCCAACATAATAAATGGTACAGAATAATGATAATTAATTTATTATGAATTATATCTATGTAACAAGCATATATTATGCCTTTTATCATTACATAAGAAATATATACCCTAAAAATTAGAAAAGTGAGGTCGTTCACAGGAAAGTAGCTTCTGTCCTTCCAACTCAGTAGTACTGATAACTATCTATGGCTAATTCCAGTAACTCACTTGAACAGTGAAAAAAACAATAATATAAAGATAATGCAAATTAGGTGAAAACTGTAGTGTGTATAGAAATATTCTTTCTTCTTACTCTACCTGCTATTTACTGCCCCAGAAAAACTCAGACCCTAAGACCTGAAAACCACTTTCATTTAAAGAAAATTGTAAATCACCACAAAGAACACACTTAAGAAGATTCCAAAGTTTATTGTTCCCGATTGTCTAAGATTATTTATGAGAATGCTGATGGTGGCAGGAACACATAGCTCAGGAGAGACACTGCATCGTATTTAGACCTGACTCACAGTAAATTGTAAAAGAAACAATTTTAAGGTGAATAAAGAAAGTAAAACCCTCGTAATAGCTCTCAAAAAAGACCTGAGAAATTATTTGAAAGCTCTCACTGGCTAGCCTATGTTCAGATTGCAAAAGGTTATTCTATTTTTTGTTAAAGTGCACTTACAACCACCTCTGTGTGGTTGATAAATTTAAATGAACATTTCTCTGCTGCCATCTCGTGGATAATTTAGGTAATATATCCAAAGTTCAGGAGCAGACAAATCTCAAGTTCTTTCTCCCAAAACTATGTCAGCTATAAAAAGACTTATTGATTACTTACAGTCATTTATTTGACAGTATAAAATATAACAATGCATATTACATGCTAATTCTAACACATTAAACCTCTTTTTAAGAACCAAGTTTATTTTTTAAGTTTAATATCTTTTAACTTTTACATGTTGTTACCTTGATAAAAAAAAAAAAACTAAATATTTGTGCCATTGCATAGAAAATAATGACTATAAAAGACATTGTAATCTCTATGTTAAGGCAATGATGGCTAAAAAAAACTAGTAACTGGGATTTTTAGTTTTTTTACCATACCCTGTCAGCCCTGTCTCTACCACCTAATACTAACAGTTAGAAAAGAAAGTTTATTGCAAACTGACTATAGATCTGAGGCAGACAGCAGGGCAGCAGGAAAGCAAGGGGTCAAAACAGGGGAGGGAAGAGCACAAGGGCCTACAAGATGGTTCAATGTGATATGGTGTTGGAAGAACTATGGGGACTACACCTAAGGGGAGAAATCAAATATTGTACAAAAATGAATTTTAAAAAATAGAAAGTTTAAAATGCTCTCTCTAAAAGATAATACACATACCATCTCAGTCTAAGCCCAGACACAGTCCCTATAAACCCAAATGCCATTCCTAAGTGCTTCCAAGATGCACAGCAAGAATTATTTTGTGGTCTTGGGCATGGGGGTAAGATGAAAGACAGGACCACCCCTCCACAGTCTAAGCTCTGTCCCAACATCTGTGCACACCGGTTATCTCCAAAGCAAATGGGCTGATCCCTCTGGGGACATGTCAGCTGACTTGGTGATGTGTCAGCGCAGCGAGGAGAGGAACAACCACCAGAATATCCCCAGCATGATTTCTTCCAGGTGAGCTAGGGGTATGACAGCTTCAGAGCTGCTCCCCTTGCACCATGACAAGGAGTAGGATAAAGTAGGAGCAGAGAAGAAGGAAACAGTACTCTATTTTGGGGTCAGATCTTAGACTTGGGCCCATGGGTGAAAGCTACTGTGCTCTATAGGGTAACCTGCTGTCAAGTGCTGTGAACCATCCACCCCATACTTCCCACACTATTCCTCAGCTTGCAGGCATTCCCTGGAGTACTCAAGTTTGGGGGTCAGCAATAAACCCAGAGGGGGAAAGAGGGAGAGAAACAGAAACAATTGTTAGTCATAATGTATGCTTTAGAGAACTAAAAATGAAACTGGAAAAAAAAGTATGCTTCTTATCCCCCAACTTCTTTTCCCGGTAGGCCTGAGAAAGTATACAGTTCTCCCATTTGAGAAGAATTTAAAGACATTTGTTAGGAGAGTCTTTATGTGATCTTTCAAATTTGTCTTTCAGAATCTCAAGAATAAAATCTAGGACTCCTGTTTCCACATTCATTGTTAGTGTTACTTTCAGAGGTTGGAACTCTGGGCATCCCATACACAGTGAAAAAGTTTTAAAGAAACAGCAGTGAGACAGCAGTGAGTATGTGCTCCTAATGGATATTTATTTACTTCTGTTTGTACTATTTTAAATGCTCCCCTGGGGAAAAAAGGAGGGTGACCTGGTAGATCGCGTCTTTTGAGTCAGACCTTGGCCTCTATGATGCTGCTTCTCCACAAAGTTCTCTAGAACCCAAGTTTGGGGTCCTAGGCACAGACTATTAGGTTGACCAGAAGAAGAGACTTGGGGCTTGGGATTTAGCAAAACTAAATGTATAAAAGAGAGAACACCCAAGTAAAGTAAAATTTTTAATACACAACAAACAACTGGGCATTTGTAATAAAAATTTGTAATAAAAATGCATTTATTGTTTACCTGCCCTTCATTTTCCAGTGGGCATCCTGAATTTTACCCAGCAACCCTAATATTCCCCTTCCTCATTGGGAAATTATATTGAAGAAGGTTGATATTTCAATTAGAGAAAAAGATACAAACTGGCAATTTTTTTTAAACCAAAACTATTTTGTAGTTATTAAGATAAAACAGCATAAGAATACACGGAGTAACAGTTTTTCCAAATAGTATGAAAAAAGAGGTAAGGCAAATTACATTAAAGTTATAATTTAAAGTAGAATTGAAGGTTGAATAAAAAATTATTCAATTCAGGTATCTAGTGAGCAAAAGTGATTATAAGCACCATGCTCAACCCTAGGAAAAGCAAGAGTTGTTCCCAGGAAGCTCATAGATTCATAGGAAGAAGAGGGAAAAGAGATGATTCGCATGTGATATAGACAAGAACACAAAGGACAGGGCATTTAATGCCTCTCTTCTGCCCTCCTAAGAACCTGGTCTTATCAATAACAAGGTCCAGCCATCAGGTGGAGGTTTATTTTAAACAAAGAGCAGATCTCTCGACACTGATTCTTGGTTAACATCAAAACTCACACAATGTATGTCAGATGTTAAAATGTCAAAGCCATCAATAACCTCAGAGATCTCATCCAGCGTGCTCCTTTGATCAAACCAGAGCCTGCAGTGCCTTAGCCATGAGCATCAGAGCAACTGTCCCCAGCCTACACACTCCATCCAGAATCTTTTCCTGCCTGCTGCTTCCTCAGGTGAGGTCTGGCCATCAGGGTGGACTGGTCCATATTTTAGGTTCCAGATGACAAATAAATTCATGCTTCCAGAAACCAAAGCTATCAAAGCACAGAAAGTTTTTTGTTTGTGCTATTCTTTAATGAAGTGACATTGGTTTACCACACGATATATGACTTAAGGATATTGGTTCATGTCTCTTGGGATGTATGTTACCATACTACACCCACCACGGAGGAAACCATAGTCTTCCACCATAGTCCATTGGACCTCTTCCCCACTTTGCTCTCCACCCCAACTCTTACCCTCTAGAAGCCTTAATTCTAAATCAGATTTCTGGGGTTTGTTCTAGTTTTGTTTTGTCTTTTCCTTTGTCTTGTTTCTTTATAGTCCACAAATGAGTGAAATCATCTGATATTTGTCTTTCTCCTTCTGATTTATTTCATGTAGCATAATCTCCTTCAGTTCCACCCAAGTTTTCACAAATTGCAAGATTTCATCTTTTTTATAGCTGAGTAATATTCCACTATGTAAATATACCATATTTTTTTTAACCATTCATCTGTTGTTGGGTTCTTAGGTTGTTTCCATAACTTAGCTATTTTAAATAGTGCTACAAATGAACATAAAAGTGCATACACCCCTTCAAATTAGTGTTTTTGCATTTTTTTTTTAATTTTTTTTTTTTTATACGTACAAGCTCGGGTACAGGCCAGAGGTGTGGGGCGGCGAGAGGGTTCACCAGAGACAGAGCGGGTAGCAGAACAGGCAGATCAGAAGTACACTGCTGAGGGGAGCAGTGGGAGAGGCAGGAGAGGTCTGCCACGCCATGTGGGATTCTCCCCGGCCAGGCGTGGAACTCGTGTCACCGCTGCCGACAGCTCCACAGCGCAGCGCTTAACCGCTGCGCCACCGGGGAGGCCCTGTTTTTGCATTCTTCTGAAAGATACCCAGGAATGGAAATTCTGGATTGTAAAGTAGACCTATTTTTAATATTTTGAGAAACCACCACGCTGTTTTCCATAGGCGCTGGACAAGTCTACATTCCAACTAATAGCATAAAGTTTACTTTTTCTTAAGACCCTCACCACTTGTTTCTGTTTTTTTGTTTTTGTTTTTGTTTTTTAAATACTGGTCATTGTCATGGGTATGAGATAGCATCTCATTGTGGTTTTTATTTACATTTCCCTGGTAATAAGTGATAAAAAATAAGTGATAATTTTTCACGTGCTTGTGGGCCATCTGTATCTTTTCTTTGGAAAAGTGTCTATCTGCCCATCTTTTGGACTGGGCTATTTGTTTTCTTTTTGTTGAGTTGAATATGTGTTCTTTATAGATCTTGGCTATCAATCCTTTGTCAGATGCATGATGTGCAATTATTTTCCCCAGCCATAGGTTGTCTTCTCATTTTAATGAGAGTTTCTTTCACTGTGCATATGCTTTTTTGTTTGATGTCATCCCATTTGTTTATTTTGAAAGCAGAGAGATTTTAAAAAGACTTACAAGGAAGACTGCCACCACTGTAGCACTCAGATTAGTGCTTAGAAGGCAAAAAAAAGAGATAGTTATTAATGTCAGAGGTGATACTTCCAGTTTGTTAATCAGATAAAATCTATTCTTTCCATCCTTTGTCCTCACATGATTGCATCAAAATGTTAATCTCTGGGTTTAGAGGGACAGTTAAACAAACTGCTTAGGAAAATACATAATGGGTTAACAATCAGTTCACAGAGCACATTGAGTGTAGAGGTGGACTTATAAATTACTGGTGCTAGTTATTTATTATCACAAGTTTTCTTCTTTATTTCTACTTATCACTTTAACTTAAAAGAATAAGGAAGGGGAAGAAGAAAGAAGAATAGAACTGAGATTTAATCTCTGGGAAAAACAGTAAAATGACCTCAAAAGTTATAGAGTCTTTATCTTCATTTTCCTCTTACTTCCCTTTCTGCAAATCCTCCATTACTTAAGATATCACACATTTAGGATCCTTAGTGTCATCTTGGAAGAGTCTAGTATTCCTCTCTTCAGTAAAAGCTTATGTTTCCTTACAGGTTTTCCCTGCTATCCAAAAGTAGAGAGTGCCTATGAAGTCTTTCATCAGCCAAAATGGCATAAAGTGAAAAAGCAATTACCATTCATTTGTATGGAAAAATGTTTGAATGTTCCCAGAACCAAAGAACAACCTGCCATTTCATAACAAATAATACATAAAACCTGAAATAATACTAACATTTGGTAAAAGCAGTAATAATATGACACATACACAGCCTGGAGAAAGCAGTTCTTGGGAAAGGAGCTTGGGGGGGCCACCTTGCTGTTCAGGTTATTTGCTCAGCTACCACATAACAAATACTGAACATTAGTTTCACTTTTCAACTTCTATCATAAAGATGAAAATCCTCTTCCGATTTCTTTTGGTTAGCAAAAATGGGTATTAGTATCGGTCTTTTGTAAAAGCAAAGTGGCATAACTCAAACTTCAAAAAGTCAGAGATACCTGTAAGTGTAGGCTGATCTCTTCTTGAAATAGGACAATTGATGAAAATTCCCATTAAAAAGTTTCTAATCCCCCCAACTCAGCCAACAACATTTTCTTAATCTAACAAAACTGATGAAATGTCAAGTATATACAGAGATATTTTTAGTCATTAAGAATTTTTTCTCTGCCTCTTTCCCCCTTCATAATAGTTATTCAGACAGATTATTTTTATAATACTGTTAGAAGAAATTTTTCCACAGACAATTGACTGATTTAGTATATTAGGCTTTTATTCAATGATTCATGAATCAGACAGCATCCAATCTAGCAGATAGGAGCTCTGAAGATCCAAACAAAAGATTTTTATGGACCAAGTGAGCAGGAAAGAAGTTATACTGTGCATTTGCTGATTGATTAAAGAGGGATACTTTCCTCAGCAAGGGGAATTCTTGGAACCAATCAGGTAAATTGTGCTGATCTGCAAGCTCTGATTAGTTGACCAATTCCTACCTTTTCTGGAGAACTGAACATACAAATTTAAATTTTTTGATTTGCTGACATGGAGCTTAACATGAGTGACTCCATTTGGGGGCTGAGTTGGTTATTTTAACAGTATATACTGGTCAGTCCTATTTCACGACCTTCTATTTCAGTAAATGCTCAATACTCATCTACCACTTTGCCCTTACATAACCAAAATTTTCCATTTTTCTAAATTATGACTGTCAAAAATATTTGGTAGGATTTATGCCAAGGACTCCTCCTTGGAGGAAATAGGGGAATAGGGTACTATTTTGCTCCATTGAGTCATATCCTGCCCACTCCATCCTCATGTTTCAAATGCAGTTGAGTCCAGTCAACAACCTAGACCTACCTCTAAGGTCAAGGAGAAACTTCCCTAGTGGGAGAAAGATGGCTACGGCTACCCTAGTGCAAAATTTCCAGATTCCATTCCCATGACTACTGGAATTTGTTTAGGAATGTGCCAAGTCAGAATCAGCCAGCGAGGTACAGTGAGACACTGCTGGGACAAGGAGGAAAGAGGCCCTCACTCATTCTTAGGGAACTTTAACTTGTGTACCCTCAAGCAGGTTGTCTTCTGCTACTATGAGGAAAGGGTTTGACAATGGAACTACAGTAAACAGAGTTAAGATTAAAAAGGCAAAACCAGGTACTGGTGATACCATATATGCTCCCATAGCAAACTGAACTACACCCTAAGTAAGTCCTCCTTCTGAACATTTGTTTAGTGAGTAATGTTACCACTTGCCTTATGTAGGTTAGATTACATTTTCTGTTACTTTTAATCAAAAGAACTTGATGCAATTAATGCTTAGGAATATTTGAAACAATAAATGAGATATGCTTTTCTCTCTGGGTAGCGAACCTGAAAAATTCTCGATCATCAAAAATGTGATTTGCTGAGTAAAAACTTCAATAGAAGGCCTAGAAAGGACAGTTGAGAAAAATCTCGGAATGTAAATCAAAAAGAAAAGCAGTGGAAAATGTGAAGGAAGAAGTTGGAGAATGGAAAATCAAGTGAAGAAGTTCAGTATTACACATATAGTTCAGGCTGGTGGGGGAGAGCAGAGACAAATAAAGGAAGAACTCTCGTAGAGCTAAAAAAGACATAAGTCTTTCAGGTGAAATGCAATGAAAGAAGATTAATTTTAAAAGGCATACCATGGCATAGCCTTATACAACCATAGAACTTCAAGGAAAAGTGTAAGTTTATCTTCAGGAATTAAGTATGCTTGTCTATATTGCATATGCTAGAATTAACACGGGATCAAAACACTGTTCATATACCCCCACTGCCCCATAGCTAGTCACCTAATAACACTCACATACCCCTGACACAGCTTTAAAGAAACTAGTTTTTTACAGAAAAGCAGTGAAACTGTATCATCTAAATAACATTTCCTTGTCAAACATGTTTAACTAAAATTTGCCTGGAAGGAGATGACGTGGGTGTGTGCAGAGTAAATGGAACAATACAAAAACAGCCTGCCCCCTGGCTCTTGTCCCAGAGAGGACAGAACTACTCCAGACATGTAGGTGCAAGAGAAAAGCAATGCAAATGCAACAGAGAAAACCTCCTATTTGAAAACCAAAGAGGCAGTTTTTGAAGAGCAAGCATGATGGATATTAAAGCAATTGGATGACAAGGTGAAGTTAAATTCCTACCATTCCTTTCAACTTTGATATTTTTAAAAATAAGATGTTTCACATCATGTGGTTGTACCTTCATAAAGTATACTGGGAAAGTAGACCATAGGAAATATTTTCATTATAATATTTGACAAATTATGGGCAGTGGAAAATTACCCAACCAGCCGCATATTGTCAGACAAAACAGAAGAGAACTGAGTCAACCTAGCAAGGCCCTTAGGGCTTGTGAACATTAACATACAGAACCTGTATTTAAATGAGGTCAGGAGGCTAGAAAGAGAGTGGCCACGTGTGTGAATCCCACAAATCAGCCAACTACTATTCCCACAGGAAGTAGCACTGCTTCCCCTTCCACCACAACCGAGAAGGAGGTGGCCCAGAAGGCACTGAGAGGGGTATTAGCCTTAAATTGGGAGAACTGCATGTGAATCTAGCCACGGACAGACTCTCCAGTCTGCCCTCTTTTTATTACGGAACCCCCTTGAGTTGAAGGTACGTTTGCGTGGTGATGGAAAACCAAACATTCAGAAACCATATGGAGAATTTTACTGATGCGCAAGCAGTGGAGAAAGGAGAATTCATGTTTAAAAAAACGGAAACAAAAAACCCTTCTCCCCAAGTTTCAGAGGGGGTTCCCTTTTATTTGGAAGGTTGGCATGTCATGAATTCCAGGGGGAGTCTCAACAATCAAGCACTGAAGATCTCTCATGCAACCAACACTTCACACAAGTTTCTCTTTTCTGTGCAGCACTCATTTGCCATGTGGGAAATAACCAGTTCTGTGGCGACTCCTCTCCTATCTCACATTCCTGTGAAAAGGCAGAGCTTGGTGCACATATTCTACTTTACAGTTATAAAATTCCTCTGTTTTTTCCTGGTCCTCCTTGAGAGGCACCATTTTTCTTAGATTGTGTTTTAAGTACCACCTCTTTCATTTTCTGCTGAGTATTTTCAGATGAACCCATTTTGTTGTGGGGATAACTGATTGCTTTTGTCTGAGATTAACAGATTCTAGGATCCATTTGGCATTCAGTCCCAAGTTAACCATCTAGAGAATGGAGGCTTTAACTCAGGTTTCATTATGGATTGTAAACCTGTCACATTTCACTGGTTTCATGAGCATCATCTACAAGCCGCACTAAAAATTAATTAGCAAAACAAAATCATCTCTGCAATTATAGGACACAAAGAGTCTAGAGTCAGGAATGTGATGTTTGCTATAGAGCTCTGGCTAGACCAGAAAGACAGAAGTGCCTGACCATAAGGGCATGATTAATCAAAGTTCCCCTAAGCAACTCTTCCCTGGTAACTCACAGTAAAAGAGGAAATGCTGCAGGGCATATTCTCCCAGAAAACACAACTCCAAACAAAGTGATAAAACTGTAGAAACAAGGGTAGAGAGGCCAATATGAAACATCAATCCCAAACAGAGCAGCTAATTTTAAACACATGAAAATGTTATAAGCTAAGAGCTTCAACTGCAGACATTTAAAGGGCCTAAATACCCCATGTTATTCCAAATTAAAGGACACTTGTGGTAGACACACTGGGGACATTTACCAGAGATCACAGGTCCATGTCTGTGCTACTGCCCTTGGCAGGTCTCTGGTAACAGATCTTGCCTCTCCCTGGCCCTAGAGTTGACATGTGGTTGGGTCAGTACATGGTATCTCTCCCACCCTGGCCACGCTGCTAGAAAGCAGACACCTTAGTGCCCGTCGGAGTGTAGCACTAGGTAGGGAAGATTCTGGAATGGTCTCAACCTTATTCCCTGCTATTTGGGAAGTCCCTTCCATGTACCCTGTGGAGGCAAAAATGAAGCCAACATATGTGCAAGTTCCAATAATTAGCACATAACTGAGGGATATCCAGGTACCCCCCAACTGTTAAGTGGTGCATGCTCTTAAAAGGGTCCATGTGCAGTTATCTACATGCATAAAGACAAAGGGAGCAGATCCTTATGTGTAAGAATTTTAATAGAATTGGTATGGAGAGAGATAAGGAGAGAGAGAGAGAGAAGAGAAAGTTTCCCAATAAAATTCCAAAAATTACCCATCCCTTCATGGGTAAATGACCAAACAGGCTTGACCCGAGGTAGGGCTGCTGATGCCCAAAAGCTTGTCACAAGACCAAGGTACCTTCTGACAAGGAACCACAAGAAAGGGTTTAGGCAGGTCCCAGAGAGCAGGGACAGAAGGAGAGGCTCAAAATCCAAAATATAGAACAGTCCACCTTGAGATCAAGGTAACAGCTGTCATTGTCTCTGCCAAGGACCCGGAGCAACCTCCCCACATGTCTCTCACCCATGTGTCTTTTCTAAGTATATCCTCCAAATAGCTCTACGTGTTTCTCCTCCATGTGTCTTTCTCCATGTGTTACCCCTCTCTCCTTTGTTCCACTTCCTAGAGTCAGTTACCCATAGGGCTGGTAATATGCCTGTCTTTTCTGCAGGCTGTCTACAAGAACCAAGGTGTTCTTTTTGGCTTTAATTAAATTTGGGTTTCTGTCACTTGAAAGAGAACTAATATCTGTACTGTGTGTAACTAGTTTATTGAAGAGACAACTCTTTAGCGAGATAAATGTAAAATAATTTTTTTAAGTATTGTCTCAATTTATACTACAGTGAGACTTTCTCTTTTTCTGCAAAAAGCCAGATAGTAAATATTTTCAACTTTGTGGGTCATATGTGAGGTCTGTTGAATATTCTTGTTTATTTTAAAATCCTTTCAAAAAATTTCAAAACCATGGGCTGAGGTTGGATTTGATCCATGAGTTATTAAAACAGTTCAGTTTTGCATTCAATTTGGTTGTTAGGAGAAGTCCATTCCTGCTGAGTGTGCTAGATGGTCAGGTTTGTGAGCAAATTGTGTAGGTAGACATGGAAAACTAAGTATGTCAAGGTGACTATCAGGTAGCCCAGCGTGACTACCAGAACCAAGCAAGGTCCCAGATTGCAAAATATAAAGAGGCCCTCATGCTTAGATGTCAATCTGGAATTTGCTAAACCCAAGCATCAGTATTTTCCTAAGTCTTGGATCATGAAAGCCACCCTTGCCTCATCCTTCTCCCAGATCTGATGGCCACCAGCTAACTGCTCGCTGCCAAAAGGTAGGAAACTGACTTGCTAAATCTCTGCTACAATATATGCTGCTTATTCAAAAACGCTGGGCTCTTGACATTAGTTTCTTCTCCAAGAACACAAACCACTCTATTTATTCATGTTATATCAGCCCACGAAATCACCCCCATGGGGTTTAGGGGCAAAGGTAACCAGCACAAATATGCTGAGGTTCAGGCTTTCATTGTGCCATAAATAATAAAAGCTATTTGTCTCTGACCCAGGAGTTCAATGAGTTCAGAAGGCTGACATGAAATGGTATCAGGCTAATTTGTTAGGTCAAAAGTAGGGTAAAACCAAACCACAATTCTTGACTTATATCTGAGGCAAACCCCTTGCCCACTCCTGCCCTTACGCCCGTCTCAATCACATGGAGGTGGTAACTCCAGGACTTGTACCAACATCATCTGTCTTTGTGAAAACTTCTCCTTTTAAGGCTGGAGTTGGATGCAAGGAGGAAGGTTTAAGGAGGTAAAAATAATTGCCTGCCTGGTGGTGATGGTGGTGGTCGTGATAGGAGAGGGAACCTCACTTCTGCTATTTGTCTGGTGCTTGTTGTCTCTAAATAGACGATATGTGTGTTCTCTTGGGCTTCTGCCAGGTTCACACCAGTTCCTTCATTGTTGAGGAGACCCTCTGGGAGCGGAAACCCCGTCCTCACTGACCTTAGACAGCAGTAAATAACCTCAAGCCCTTCTGGAGGTGGGCTGTCTTTTCTCTTGACCTGGGTCATTGGGCAGTTCCTGACATTTCTTTCCTTTCTAAGCAACTTCCAAAAGAGCCCAAAGCACCTCAAAAGGACTCTCTGTAGTCTCTCAGTATACCATGGAAACCTAGAACAGGGAGACAGTTACAACTATCTTCTGTCTGACACTCCATACCAAGATCCACAAACTTGCTGACACATGATACTCTTGTCCGTCCTTCACCTTCAAAAATTTCCAGACAGAAGCAGATAGTAGTTTCCACATGCTCATACTGCCCCAAACTCTGCGGATTAAGTTTCCTTCACTCTCCAGCCTCTGTCCAGTCTCCACCAAAGGACCAATACAAGAAGGACCTATAAGCACATTTGGCTTCTGATGGATTTTCTTGAAGACATCTACCCAATCCTCTGGAATCAGTAATTGCTAAAATAAATCCAGAATTTAGCAGCATTGGATAGTAAAATATGAGATAATTTAGTAAACTTTGTTCTCAATTTTGGATCCTGCCAACAATTCCAGAGTAACAGGAAAGTTCTTACTGAAGACCATGACATGGGTATTTTTAAGACTGGCTCTTTTAAAACCACATTTGAACAATCATAGGCAATAATTTTGCATCATTGTTAGATTGCACACAAAGTGAATTCCACAGCAGGAAACTATTTTCTTTTTTTTAATATATATATTTTTATTGTTATTTATATCTTTTACCTTTTGTATTCCCCTTGGGTAACCCATCACCAATTCACCCGTGATCCATCTCCGTGATCCCTTGTGTTCTTTTCTACTCCATTTTGTGCGCTTACCCTTCCCTCCCCTCCAGCTGATTGTCTCTCTCTTATTTGGTTTTCTTATAGTCCTGTTATAAGTGAAACCATTCAATATTTTTCTCTTTCTTTCTGGCTTGTTTCACTGAGTATGATCCCCTCTAATTCCATCCATGTCGCTGCAAATTGCATGTGTTTATCTTCTTTCCATGCTGAATAGTATTCCATTGTGTATATGTACCACATCTTCTGGATCCAATCATCTATTTTTGGACATCTGGGTTGCTTCCATACCT